>JAOEHY010044753.1:0-125029 GCA_025447955.1 Psilopsiagon aurifrons
CCCCCACCCCCCCCTCAGCATGTCCTCATCCTCCAGATGTGTAAACTATGGGCTGAGACAGTTGAAAGGGCAAACTGTACAAGCAGCAGATACTCACACCATCTACTGAAGGTTATCCAGCTGGTCTGAGTTGCTCCCTGTGAGAGAAGACATCCTCTCCTCACTGATTCTGGAGAGCAAAGCTGTGCTGGTGCCCTTCAGAGGGGAGTCAGGCTGTGCTTGGGGATGAGCCAGCGTCAGAAGAGGGGAAACCTGCCTAAGGCTGGCCCAAAGAAAAAACAAGCTGTTACGCCTGCATCACTTCACAGAGGGCACAAAGGCTTCTCAAGCGTCAAAATAAAGTCTAAAAGCCTGATCTGAAGCTCATCTAAACTGCTGTAAATGGTGTATGGCATGCTTACCGACCTTTAAGGCAAACCCTAGGTTTGTTCATGTTAAAAAAGTCTAACTTGAACTGCAAGAAGCAGCTTTCAAAGCAAAATTCAAGTAACAGCCTGGTTAACTTCAGACTTCTGCAGCCCTTCCCGTAAGAGTAGTCTTAGCTGCAGGAAATGCTCATCCTCCACGTCACATTTGGTGCAGAAAGGTATTTTAAACAGCAACAGGCATCTGTTTTCTCTACTCGTTCAGTGGGAATGTCTAAAGTTATACAAACAGCACCTTAGAGAATAACGTAGTAATAGCAAGATGCATTTACTAATGATCCTACTAACATTTCCTGAGAGCATCTCCAACAGTCTGCAAATGCCTGTCAAGTTTAAACAGCACGGATGTGCAGTGGGCAATATTATCATCCCTTCTCAGCAGGCATGAAAAGATCAGATGACTTTGGGAATGTCAAGCAACAGACCTAGGACAAGGCTAGGACTCCAGCTATAGTAAAAACTGGACGGCTAAAAGCACTGCAACTTCTAATAGCAGCCATCTCACATCCTGACCACAAATTGTTCTCCCTAGATAACATGCATGCAATTATTTCTTAGAAAGAAAGTATAATGTCAACTGGGAAGAGCTTATGGAAAGCAAAAAAAAAAAAAAAAAGGTGTTTTTTGGATTCTGCATGGAAACACAGCACATTCACAGGAAATGTTTCAAAAAAGTGGCACAGAAATACAGTGTGAAAAAGAGAAGCCATCACATCAGAAGGCTGTGTGGAAAAGGGGTAGGGGAGCACACCTCTGCTTACTGGGCGGATACAACGGGATCCAGGACTGCTCTTGATACAAGGAACCGTGAGGTTCTACTCTGGGTATAGAAAGACCTGCATCTGAGCGCTTCAAGGTACCATGGACATAGATATGGGAATTGGCCAAAGTCTGTCACACCACAGGATCTTTACAAGCAGCACTGGGGCCCAGAACTGCTATAGCCAGAGAGAACAAACCTGAAAACTCAATCCACAGACCAAGAGTCAGCAAAAGAATTTCTCTGAACTGCAGCTCTTCCTGTAAGAGCAAGCGTAAAAGAAGGAACAAAGCCCAAGATAGCAGAGTTCACAAAGGCAGAACTGTGGGTAGGGCTGGATAACCAGTTGGATAATTATTCAGATCTTTAACATGCTCTTGTTGCTGCTTGTGGATGAGCAGCAAGGACAACAAAGTTAGCAAGCAGGAATAGCAAAAGCCTCTAAAATAGTGATGCAAAACTTGAACATGTCTCCTAGAGATGTAAAACCGGTCTCACATGGAGCTTTTATGCTAACAGTTGTCTGTCAATATGCAAACTGCATGTAACAGTACATGTCTAGCTACCATAGCACTGTAAATATCCTTGCCCAAACCACTTCACCTTACCACTGTTCACAATATACCTGACAGCTTCCTATTTAAAACAATAAGCCATTAACAGAGGGCTGAAGGAAACAATGTTATTCACTGAACCAACACTGTTGTCTCGGCTAAACAAAGCAATTAACATCTGAGTTCACAGGAAAATGTATTAGCACAACAGATGCATGCGAATGTATTGCGGCCCTTTGGTGAGATGCACTGCTTTGGGGCCAGATGTTTCTGCTCATGCCAAAGAAGAATCCAGCTGCATCAAGCTGTGAATATTTCTTCTGATCTGTCAAAATCCGCTATGAACTAGAAGAGAAAAAAACAGAACTGAAGTTTGAAATAGAAGTCTGTTTTCCACTGGGGATTTTACCACCATCTGTATTTTAAAAGCTTTAGTACAACTTGACAGTCTGAAAAAGTTTGCAACACAATAGGTAAAGCACATTGAAATACCATTCAAGAAAGGTTTCTGGTAGAGTCGAAACATATGGTAAAAGACTAATTTTGCGCCCATTTTTTCCCCTTAAAAATCAATTCATACTTAGTAGTTGGATTTACAATGTCTAAATATGGCCTTTTTTGTAATGTGCTGCCACTGCCAGCTGAACTCTCATTACTAGGATGATAGAGCAATATTGAATTACTGGGCAAACAAGGTCGCTTTCCAAAAGCACCAGAGGTGATTCTTTTCTCACGCTTTCCAAATCCAGGTGTTTGGGTTTTTTCCTTTCATTAATAAAATTACTATGGATTTACACTAATGCAACAGTAAAATTATATCCCTTGCCTGAAACCACAGAACAAGGAGCCAAAATGGAAACAGAACAGCTAAGCATAAAACATGAAAGCATCTCATACAAACTACGCCATGTTCGTCAATGCTTGGTATTGTCCTTCCTAGAAAATCATCCACGCAGCAGGACCGGCATGCTCCCACCTCACAGCCCACAGCTCATCTCACAGAAATCTGTGGGTTTATCCCCCAGACCAGCTCTTTCTGCCCACAGGGCAGAAGCAGGATCAAACACTGACCTGCTTGACTAAGTGGCTGCACCTTTATCCTCTGCTGAGTCCCAGAACTGAGATTTTCTGACTTGCCTCAGGTACCTTGACTCCTACAGGTGTTGAGATTCCAAATGCCTCATGTTCTACCTCAAAATTTCAGCCTTGAAAAATAAACACACCTCCCAGAACAGACAAATATACATGGTACAGAGAAAAGGAAGCAGAATGCCGGTGGATATGTCCAAATTCAGTTTAAATTCTGATCTTCTGCTATTGCCTGCTCTCCACATTTGTACACCAGCACACAGGCAGCTGTGCTGCCTTCCAGGTGTGCAGCACAGCTTTGCCACTGACAGGGTTATCTATTTTACAAAGAATTATGCTAGCAGTGAAAATCACAGTAGAATTGTTTTGAAAGAAGCAAGCCTCAGATGGACAATTTAGATTTCACAGAAGTTGAAAGAGGATTTGCAGGTTCAAATTATTAATCAACACCCTGCCAGGCAGGGGCCAGGAGCAATCTGCCGGTGCTGGCTTTCCTTGAACTCAGAGTGTAAAATCTGGATTTTAGATTGACTCCGTGGGGAGACAGGTTTTTTGTGCCTAAAGCCCTTGCTTCTGAAGTATCCAGACTAAACCAATACATTTCAGGGGCAAATACGAGCTTATGGATGGTGGGGGAAGTTGTTCTTCCAGGAAATTGGGGATTCAGGGGGTTTCCAAGCCAGGGACTATCCCCTGCCACTACTGAGTGGACCACTGGCTTCTGCAGTCAGGACAAGCTGTGGCATAGGATTCAGACAAGCCTCTCAATGATGACTAGAGGGTGTATTTCAGAAGAACACCCCATCTGTGCAGATACTTAAAATGCAGCTATCACATGCCAGAAACTGCCCCATGTCCCATGTTCCTGTGCTCTGAGCACAGGAAGGGGAACAGTCCACAGCCTGGCCATGCCAGCACTTGCTGCAATCCAAGTTCCTAAGCAGCTCCTCCTGCTCTCACATCTGAAGCTCCACAGTGAGCATGGGTCAATGTTTCAAGGTCTGGGTGTGCTGTGCTGTGGGCAGCATCCTGGGACTGGATGTGATCAGCAGAAGGATAGGGGGAAAGTGCAAGACCAAGAGAGAGAGAACGTGCACAGACACCCATGTGCATGAACAAGATGGGACTGTCCAACACATGAGTCAGACAGCACCCATTCCAAGTCTGATTTCTCTCCTGTACATCTTTATTGCAAAGAACTGTTGCTAGATGAAAATTTGGAGCTTGAGGCCAAAATCAAAATAGAAAGAACAAGTTAAGCTCCCAGAGACTCTAACTGAAAATGGTCATTCATCTTCCCTTTATTGGTACCTCACCTGTCTCTCAGAGATGCTATCCACACAAGTATCACAGTGCTGCTCCTGATGCACTGCATTCTTATGACACAACTTGCTTCCTCCTGCCAGCTACTCATCACAGCTTACCCCAGCACAGCCCTCTGTTCTTGCAGCTCTAGTCAGAAGGCAAATTAGTCACAGCCTGATGGGGGAGTGCTAAATTTTTCATTACAATCTTTCTCCGGAGGTTTGGTGTTTAATAATTTGTACTGTATAAAATTTCACATATGGGAAAACACAGCACCACACAGCCTCTCCAGATGACTTTTTTTTTCCCTTCCTTGCTGCTAATCATGTCATCCCCCCAGCTACAGGAGTGGATTTAGGGCATAATTAAAGCTTTAGACTTTAACAGCAGTAAGGGTAAAGCTCAGTTTTATTTTGGAGAAGAACATACCATGTTTGAAAATTCCCATTTCACTGAGGATCAATTTTCAAACAGGCTTTGTACCCGGGTTGCTTTGTTCCTGATACACCATGGAAATATAAACCATGTAAGCAGCTTGAGGTACTATGAAAGAAGCACACCCCTGATTAGCTGCTGTGAAGGCTCTTTAATTCCTTACGATCAATCCAAGAGCGGTGGTGGTTGTGCTGGGGACATCTGTAAGAGAGCCTTGACATCATCTGCTCTGGTTTTCATCATGTCATTCAGCAAGGGTGTCTCTCACGTTGGACACATGAACTTCAAATCTCTGCTAATTTTAACTGCAGCCCTAAGCAGAATCAAAGTGATTTAACTTTGCTGCTGCTCTCCCAAGCCTCCCCACACACACCCCCTTCTTCCTTCCTCACACAGCCCAGAAACCGCAGAGCTGCTGTCACACGTGGGAATGCGGAGCCTTCACCCAATCTTCCCACATTCCTGATGAGAAGAACAACCTGGAACATACTTTTGGTATTAACTACAGCTGCGTGCAGAGGACAAGCACGAAGTTTAAACACTAAGACATCCAAAGACCTTATTGTAAAGACTTAAGTGGAACCTAAGTAGGGGACAGATTCTGCAGTAGGTACTTCACTGCAAAGATATAGTCATACAGTGTAGACTACTTACTGCTGTTAGCTACCAAGTGCCATACCATTTCTCATCTCCAGACATTTTCCCCCAGATCTTACAGAATACCTTTATCTTCTCAGGAACTCACTGAGAACTCAGTAAGAGACACTGCTGCAAAGCATGACAGACAGGAAGGGTAAGTGAAAGGGAAGGAGAGGTGAGGGCAGAAAGGCAGGAGGCAGATTCCTTGCATGGTTGAGACAGGAATAGTTATGTGACAGTCAGCATTCTGAGGACTAATTTTAATTATTTGATGAACTTCCAACCCATTCTATGACTCTGGAGTACAGCTCCCTTGAAGAAAAAAGCACCCTAGGGACTATGCTCCCAGCATGACAACCTGCAACATCAAGTCCTTTCCCTCTTCTCCGAAACATGTTCCTAAATAAATTCAGGGAACACACACAGAGTCGGACCATGATCACCCTTCACAATATGGTTTTAATTCAACCCAAGTCTCTCCCATCTGCTCAAGAGACCCACAGATACCTTAAAATGGAGTGCTTTGGTTTTATGATGGATTTCTTATTTCCAATGGAGAAATTGGGTGATAAAGAGCCAGTTTGAACAAGTGTGGTTCAAATTTACAGTATTCTTTGACAAATCTCACAGTTCAACACAAAGGAGAGATTCTAGTTTTGCCACCAAATCTTTCTGCGTCCCTATGTTGTAGCTGAAAACCAGGTTTTACTCCACTACCAGCAGCAATAATAAGTGGGGTAAAATAAAACTGTTACCATGGATAAGCAGCTACTCAGAGCCTGTAGTACACTGGCAAATGCATCAAATGACCTAGAACTGAGAAATAATGACCTTGAAAGCAAAAGCTTATTTCTGGTTTTATCCATCTTTAATATCACAGCTTGAACTAAACCAACCCTGCTTTTTAAGATCTATAGTGTATCCTTCCAAATCTAGCTGAGAATGCTGAAGTCTTGAAATGTTATTCGCTGATGTACAGGGCTTGTTACAGGTCAAAAATCTACTTGCTTTCTGGCTAATGTTTGTTACTTAAGTGAGTATAAGCAATACAGGCCAGACAGCTCCTCAAACTTAGTGAACCTGCTTAGTGCCCATGAAACTATTGAGATAAAACCTACGATAATAGTCAGATTCAAATATAAGAAAGGAATGTTTTCTAAATGCCTTTGTTGAGATACAGTTTCACTGGCATGTATAGGTCCCGCTGAGTGAAGACTCAGCTCTGTTACGTTTTTCATCACGCAGCTTTAGGAAGACTCGATTACTCGCAAGAGAGGCAGTGCAGTGCTGCCTACTCACACAAGAAAGTGACCTTGAGGAGGCTCACTCAGCTCAATGTCTAGCAGTTATTTCTATGAAATCCATGGGTAGGAAAACACACATATGGAGACATAATAGAGGCAAAGCCTCCATGTCAAAGAGCAGATTGCACTCTTGCCATCAGGCCATGACAGCAGTCCGTAATTCTCCAGGACATCTGCTTATCCAGCAAAAACCAAGACGGTCCTCCAGCGGACAGGACAGCACAGGAAGTAGCATATGTGACACAGACACAAGTTCTATCCCTAGCTCTGACCTTAGGCATGTTCATCTGTACTCCCTCCTCCTCCCTTCTTATTTTCCTAAATACAAACCAGTTGTACATGGTTTGTATTTAGGAAAACGCACATAATGTCATCACGCTCAGTTTGTGTGGCAGAGTTTATCTGTGACTGCCAAAAGCATGGTAATTTTCAGTGCAAAGTCCCATCACTCTGTCATCATGCATCTCTGCAGATAGCAATGCTCACATTATCCTTTGAACAGAGAGAGGTCAAACCACTGTTGTTAAACCCGTGAGGCCTTAGAGCTAAAGGACGAGCTGCAGTATCAGTTTTTGCCAGAGGAAGCTCATCCATGTTCTGAATTGGCAGGAGAAGGATTTATATCAACTAACACCAGATAAGGAACATGGGAAATAAATACATAAGTCAGAATTTACTAATGGGTATTATTCCTCAGATAGTAGCAAGTTAATGGTGTACAGCTAGGCAACAAAGCCATCCCATCCTTGATAAAGGCATAAACACGTTAAAGGAATAATCCTTGTGTGACATGAGGTTACTTGCGCATTTACAAAATCTTCACGGTTTCTGCCAGCACTGCCTTTTAAAAATCACTGTTCTGTTCCAGCTCCATCAAACCCCGCAGCCCATGATCTGCTTCTCCTTCGATACACACAAGCATGCAGAGAATTCCATTATAAATCCCCTTCTGGAGGATAAATAGAAATTTCGCATATCTGAGACAATCCAGCAGTTTGACCTAACTTCAGTGGTTCTGGATTAGTTCCAGTATCAACTTATCTACCAATTACACCATGAAATTGCCATGAGAACACCAACATCGTGCTTTGCACCCAGGCCTTGTTTCAGAGGAGGAACTATGGGAAGCAAAGCCCTATCATCTCTGGTGCCTGAGGGTCATTTAACTTGCCCACTGAATCTGTAGGATGCTTTATTTTCCACACATACACCAGGTATTCAGTCCTGATCCCCACAAGTTACAGATTATTTTCCTATCGGGGAGAAGCAGTTATTCAACACTAAGGGTTAAGAACATGTTTGCTGTCCCTCATTGTAACAGGTCCCTTCTTTTTATCAGTTGCCTTTGAAGAGAGTACAGATTACAAAGTACATCAGAAGTAGCAGACTGTTAAAAACAAGCACTGTTAGAAGTTGCCATGCTATGGGCTAGAAAATTGGTAGCTCTTCTTGAACTTGTGAAAATAAGCGCTAATGAAGCAAGAAATAATGATGTGACTTTATGACAGAGAATCCAGCTTGAACTAACTCAGCACTTTGTGATCTTTTTCTTCCCCTTAAGAAAATTCACACAGTAAACCCAAAGCTCTCAACAAGAAGTACCTTATCAAAACCATTTACCAGGGGACAGTTTTCCATTCTTAGCCCAACACCCAACATTCATTATCATTTCATCATTCTGGATGTGGAATCTGTGGGTATTTTGAAAAACGCATTGATCCACCTCAATTTTATAGGCATCAATCACTTCCTCCCACAGAAAGAGTTTGGGAACTCTCATCACCTCAGAGCTCCCTGCGCAGACAGGATAAGCAGCAATGAAAATGGCTATTCATGAGAAACTTTATTCAGTCTATAAGGACACTGAGAAACTTGCATTGAGAACCAAATTAGCAGTGAAAGTTCTCATGCTACAATAGCTTGTTAAGCTTTTCCTGACTAGAGCTAAGGCCATAATTATCTTTCATTATAGAAACACAAAATAGAGCACAATAAGACCTCTTGAAGTGTATTTCCTCAAGTTTAGTGTAACAACACAGTTTAAAAACTGACAGTTTCCAAGGTTTGGAGTCTCTCCAGATATATTCATTAGTTATTGCAAAATACAGGATTGCTTCATTACTGGCAGGCACATTTGAAAATAAACACTCTGCTTCCTTAGAAGTTCAAGAAAGCCACACTCGAGTAGTAAGCCAAGATTCACACATCAGGATATGAGTTGTCAGAGCGCTGCTTAAATCACTGAAGTTCTAATTGCTTCAATTACAAGGAAGGACAATAATGAAAGGAGAAGCCAAAACAAGGCCCCATCCTGGAATACTGAGTATGAAATTACAAAATAGAGAATTTAGCAGAACAATTTTTATTTTGAAGCACCTTTTTATTTCAGGAAACCACAGCAGAAGATGGTAATATCTAAATGCGATTTAGAAAATCCCCTAATGGTTAATGAAATGGAGGGAGGGGAAAGAGACTATTACTGAGAAAAGTAGGGAACCTCCGCTGTTGTCATCTCTGCCTACAATCCTTCCACTTCCCTGAAATCAGTATCTTGAGGTGAAAGAGACAGCTCTTGCTGGAACTTTTACATTTCACAAAGACTGGTTTATCAGCCAGTAGTGACCTGGCACTGAATGTGCCTCCCTCTTCAATGAATAAGTTGCTAAAACCAAACCTCTGAGACCAACTGGTAAGATTTAACAAATATGCAGACTGTTAAATGAACAGATTATGCCCCAGAGCTGCTCATTTAGGATGCTGCTGTTACAATAAAATTAGTTCAGTGTCCAGTGAAAGCTCAGGACCCTGGGCTGGTGCCACCTAATTGAAGTTTACAACTTTATTGGAGATTCCTTGCATCTTATACATTTGCTTTGTAGAGTGTAATAGCTGGTGGCCTTGACTCTAACTTAATTACAGATCAGAAAGGAAGGTAGCGTCAGCATGATAACATTTGGCTAAGTTGAAATGTCCGTTTCAGGCATATTTCACCTGTTCTCATCTTAATTTAACTGGACTAATAGGTCCTAATCATACAAAACAAATGGATCTTTAAACTAAAGATACAAAATTAAGGGCCAGGTCCTCATGTCCCTCATCACCACTGAAAGTCCTGGGGGTCAGTGCTATCAAGGGCCCATCAAGCAGCCCTGAACAGCAGCTGACGACAGACAACATGGTCCATCCCAATCACATGGACTCAGGAAGGCACAAAGCAAGGAGGGGAGCAAGTTGCTGGTTAAGCCTTGTGAACAGTCATGAGATTAGAGCTTGAAGACATCCTGAAGGTAGGTTGGGATGGAGTGAAAGGTACCCTGTACCTGCCAGCAGTTAAGCTGTCCTTAGGCAGTGTCCCTAGTGAAGGAGAGCACATTTTACCCAGCATCTGCTGCAAGGGGTGAGGATGGACAGCTGGGAGGGTTTCAGTACATTCCGAGGTGGTGCATACCCACAGCTTTCACATTTAGTTTTCAACACTGTAACAATAACCTGATTGAAAGAGTTGATTGGCAGACGCCAAGTAAAACATTCGGAGAAGATAAAACAAAGCCATGGAAAAGTAAGACTATACAACTTTGCAGAAGATAAGACAGAGTGCATTCACTATAAACAAAACCACCTCCACATCCCACATACACAGACACGTTCTATGCAGTGGTCCATTAACACTCAGTGTGTTCCACTGATTAAAAAGAAAGTTTAATAAATCTGTCAGAACACAGAAACAGAATAAATACCCTTATCGTTCCATTTACTGTAAATAATACTTAAGTGCAAGTCAAATATTAGCTATATTCAGCACAGCATCATAACAAAACAGGCACTGCTAACATTATGGTCCCAAACTGTGTTATTCTTAATTAACATCTGACACATATCTGCTTTTGCAATCACCCATTACTGATTAAATGACAAGGCACAATGTCAGATGCATAATCTGATTGGTTACTACTCAGTTACCAAGGTGCTACGTTTGGAAATTGCCTGTGAATTGATTTCTTTTATTGAATTAATAAGTGTTATCATACTGTACAGAAGGTAAAATTGCTACTGAATGTAAGCGATAACATATAATTACAGAAAATCAAATCCTAATCTGCAGAGCCAAGCCAGGTGTCAACATTTTAATTGTACTTAGGGAAGCACAGGAACACCAGGAAGGGGAGAAATATCTCAAGTGTAGGAAGGAAGAGATATAGTGCTTAAACACCAACTTTAGTTAGTCATGATAGCAACCTTGAGGGATGTCAACCACTCATGTATGTAGAAAGATTATACTTGCTTTTCCATTTTTGACTCTAGTCCCACATGCTGGGACACCTGACTGTCATCCAGACCCAAATCTACCTCTCAAAGAGTCTTAAGATTTGTACTTTAGGAAGAATGGTTCTGAAAGACGTTGGGTGATACAAGCATAAAATACATCAATTATGTACTTCTCCTAACCTTTATTTCTTGGAAAATAAACAGCATTAAGATCCGTTCTTTCCCCAGAAAGATCAAGTCCCTCTGAGAAGTTACCACAATTTCTGCTCTAAATACTCAAAACATTTTATTAATTTCACTAGCCTTACAAACTGAGTGAAAAAGAGCTCTTGAAGCCGTTTCCTAGTTGCTCTCCCTGTTAGTCTGCATTCACACTCCGCACTAACGCAGCTACTGGTGTCTAGATTGCTGATGTTAAATTGGAGTGACCCCCACGCACGGACATTCTCAAATTAGGCAGTTCCAATACATTTGATCTGTACCAGCTGCTCTTAAACCAATTTGAGTGCTCCTTCTAACAGAACACACCAGTTTAAATATGTGTACTCAGAAAACGAGTGCTTCAATTGCTGCAATTTCTTTGGAATAAGGAGACCTGGGAGAGCCCCAGATTCCTCCCTATGCCACATGAGGGAGGAGCTATTCGAGTCACTGTAATCAACTTGGCAGACTTGGATTCTCACTCATCGGTGTATATCCAAAACCTTTCTGTATCATCCCCCTGCCTAGGCAACACCACATAATTCCAGTCGCCAGTATCTCCACCCCTTCCTCCTCTCTGGTGCTGCCTTCCTACCATTAGTACACAAGAGCTTGGCTCATGGAGCTGCTCCTCCTGAGGGCTCAGTGTGGCTGCCCACCACCAGGCAACGTCTGCCAGCTTTTCCTGTTGTCAACTGCTTTTGTTTTGGATTCTCCCTGTGATCTCTGTCCTTTGGAAGAAGGACCTGCCTAGGCACAAGATGAGGTAGGCACCCAGACAGGAAGCACCGAGGGCAAATGACAAAGCTTTGTTCAAGGACCACGCCGCCTCCCTGCTGCACCATGAGCCAGCTACCAATTTGCAAAACATCTGTTTAAATCATGAGCTTTTTCTTTTGTTCAGGGATAAAGAGGAAGAGGTTAACTCGTCCTGTTTGTATACAGAGACAGAAGTTAAAACCCATGCTACTACCACCCAATTGGCACGGTATCTTGGCAGCAGGATGGCATATAAAATTTTTACATGAAGCTCTTTCCAAATGAATTCCTTCCAGGCTTCTGTTTTCAGGGTAACAGTGGAAGTTTCACCCTTGAATTGCAAACCCCTCAGCTTAGCTGTGAGATGACCAGGCCAGTAAGCATCTTATTAACACAGACACACAGCAAAGTAATGCAAGAGTGGCTTTGTGTCTCAAAAACTGTGAGTGCATCTTGCGCATACAGCGCTCAGGGGTAATGAGGAAAAACAGCATCCTAGGCAACAGGACACAGCATGGCAAGGTGGAGTGCCTGGGCAAGCCCATTACTGAACGGAGAAAGGAGAGACCACCACCTCTGTGGTGTGAGTGCAGTTTAACTGCAGACACTAATACAGTTGTTGGAAGGGAAAAAATCATAAAACCTTATTACTGGAGTTGAAGTAAAGTGTTTTTAAAAGAAAACTTCTAAACCATGAGAGGTATAACTTGGCTCTGCAGTGATCACAGTAGAGAAAATAACTGGGAACACTTGTTATATACCTGAAGAATATGAATTCCAGAGAGTAGGAGGAATTAAGAGTAGCAGAAGAAGGCTGAACTATTATAATGGGAAAAGAATAGCTATATAGAAGAGAGGCCTTTTCTCAAATAATTTCTTTCTACAGTTAAAGCTAAGTACCAGGGAACATCACTGCAGGAGAGTGAAAGCCTGTATCGATTTGAGATGAACTGCACCAATTTGGAGGCCTTTGCTATGACGAACATCAGCATGACCTCCATGCAGGAACTCCGGAAAAGCGGCACACAGTTAATTGGGTTTCCTTTCCAGCCACTCAATTTACGGCTGCTTCCTGACCTTGACTTTTGGAGGCTTGTGGTTTAATGAGCTCAAATTCATGCTTTTTCACAAACAGAACCTGTCCAGGTACGTGCCTGGATCTCTCCTAGGTTCTGACCACTGCGATGCAGCAGCAGTTTCTTGTTGCTTCCCTGCCATCTCAGTTTTTGGAAGAACATTACAAGGATGCTGCCTTCAGCACTCCTTCACTGGAACACACCATGCAAAAACCACAACAGCACTGACACTGGCAGGGAAGGATTAGACAGAGCACCATGGAGCAGCAGTGGTCTGTGTGCTGCCACATGCAAAACAATTTGACCACAGCTTCATGTGTTTTTCCCATTCTCAGGAGACAGAGGTCAAAAAACGGAGGATCCTAGAACCTACCTGCTTTTTCAAATGCATGTCAAACACACAGGTTTTTTTCTGCAATAAGTCCTTTGAATTCTCCTCTGCAAAACCAGAGCTGCCTCTGTCCCAGGTCTTGCTGCTCTGTGGGAGATTCCTGGGATGCATCTTCCTTCAATCATCTCCTCTATATTGCTGCAACCAACTTGGGCACCTACTAAATCTTTGACCTCTACAGCTCCTGTCAAGCAGACTGTGACCCCCTCTAGACTCCTATTATCCATTACCAAATCTTCATTTTTATTAAGCTCAGCAGAGACTCCTTTCCTTCTCCACTAGGAAGCATGAATTCTCTTGTGTCATTTATTCACAGATGATTTATACCAAGAGTCTGTCAACTACAGGAGGTACTTGCTTCTGCTTACTACACCTGCAAGTAGCTCTGTCCTTTCCGGGTCATTTCTAATAAAGCACTTATCCCTCATACAAGCACAAATGCCTCCCTGTGCTCTCGCAAGTATTTATCTGAGTACTTCAGAGTCCTCAGTGGATTTATCCTCACAGTGCTCCAGCAAGCTGGGCGCTGGCATGTTTTTTGTTACACAGATAAAGAGCAAGGCTATAAGACTGAATTCAGCTCTTCGCTGCCCTGGTGAGAATTAATCTGAATCAGGATGCTGTAACCACTAGCTACTCTTCCTCCTACTCCCCACACCTGTTTCCCCATGGGACAGCAGAAAACTACTCATGGATCATCCCAAGTTCTCTGCTTTATCAGCCAGCCCCACACTAGCAAAGTACTGCTGCCCCACTCTTCAGGAGAGAAGGCTTCATCCTGTGACCACTTCTTGCTGTTGAAGTGCTTATGAAAGAGAATATGGAAAACCCCATGCCCCAGCCTGAACGACCCAAATCATCACCCTCCTGTCCTGCTCCCGGTTCACAGATGACTCATGAGACGAAGCCTCCCTCTGCTTAGCACCACTCACTACACAGCCAGATTGCACCAACAACAGTAACACAAATATATTTGTCTTGCAACTAGAGCGCCAAGACAAGCAAGGAGCAAAGCTGGGGGCCAACTGTAACACCACCGAGTTTGGCAGCCAGCCCTCTTTCCAGCTCCTTATATATTTTTGTCCCAACTTTCCACCTCGTTCTCCCTCTTTGCAGTATTTCTGGGCAGATCATAACACCCACTGAGGAGTGACAAATGGCTGCGTGGCTAAGTGCTTGCCCCAGACAAATTAAGGCATCTCCACGCTCTCTCCTCTCCCACTCTTTCCAGTGTCACTTTATCACAGGCGAGGCTGAGAAACCTGTTGCTGCTGTTCCTCTTTCAAACCCCAAAGCCAACTGGCAAACCAGAATTTAACCTCCCAGCTGCTGAACACAGACTAATACACACTGGCCAAACAAAATACTGCTTTTAAAATGCAATTTGTGCTTGGCATACCGGGAGAATTCAGAGCAATCTGCAATACAGACCAGTTCATAACCCTATGGAGAAAGTGCTTCGGTGCCTCCAATGTACATCTGACAGCCCTAATGCATTCTGGAAAGAGGCAGTAGAGTAGAAAGCCTTTGCACTAATCACAACTGATGTAAGAAAACTGGAAAACATTAATTGCTTCTAATTTGGTGTAAAATTCTATGTGTGTGTACTCTCACTTCCCAAAAAACTGAAGTCACAGCAAGATGTTGGAAAAAGTGGGGCTGCTCTGGCAAGTTATGATGACTCTTTTAGCTTAAAAATGCTCATTATTGATCCTAAACATACGTCCAGTTTATTTCTCGTGGGGTAGGGGAAAAGAAAGGCATAATGAAAGGCTTTTACCTGTTATTATCTTGCCTGACTCTCACACAGCTTCGCACTGCTGCACCACGTGGCAGATGTATTCATCTGCACAGGTATTTATGGTCAATCTCTTGCACACAGAATGCATATCACCCCACTAAAGTAAAAGTCAGTTCAAAGCAAGCTGCTCTCACTGAAGTCCAGGGGAGATATTTTTCCCTCCAACAATTTTAACCGGGGTTGGGATGGGCCTGTTGAGATAGTTTGCTTCAGGAAAATCCTCTCTTGTTGATCAGGGCTCAGCAGGAAAAAAACCCAAAATGAATGGTTTACTTTTATTGATTACGCCCATTCCCCAAATAATTTGAAATTAATCCTCCAATTTCATTTCAGGCTGCTTTGCTGCTGCGCTTGGCTGCTGAAGAAGAAAAGATTCAGGGAAAGCAACACAGGTGAATTACATTTGCTCAATGTTTTCAGCATTAAATAATCTGCACATAACTCAGGCTCACTCAAAAGGGATGCTGCAACGATCTGACATGAAATATGGCTCTGCTGCGCCAGAAAAGATAAAACAGGGGTACGTTCATATTTAAAGGAAAAACAGTGAAGGATTTCATATTTTCATGAGATACAGATGCTGACCACTGAATGAATCACTCTGCCCATAATTAAAGAGTCTTCTGATGTCTGAAGGCTCTTCCTGTCATGGAAACACTTGGATGCTATTTCATCTCCATCCCGAGCCTGATTTCAGACTGAAAGAGGGAGATCCAAATTTTATGTCACCCTAGACACCACTTACATTCTCCATTTCCCTTTTGAAGAACTTGGTATTAATTTCTGCCTATTCAGGTTTGCATGTTTTTATAGGTCTTTGGGCACCCTTAATGCTAGACAGGAGATATGAAAAAATCAACAATAGACTCAGGAATTTCCAGCACCATGCTTCAGAATCCCATGCACAACAGCACAGTTTAAATCAGGGCCTCACTAACATTCAAACCACAATATAATAAAATCAGAAATTTAACTTTTGAGTACACAGAGAACACAAGAATATTTTACAGTTCTGCCGATGCTCTAACTGGAACAGCCTATGGATCCAAGTGACAAAGTTACAGAGAGACGCTGGACCTTTACTGCTATTATCCATCTGGGGCCAAAGAAGAAAAGAAAGCAAAAGCCACTTCCAGGTACACAGCCCCAAAGCTCATGTCTTACCTGGTCACTTGCATGTTCAAAAAAGCCCTTTTTTTCCAATTAAGTTGGAATTCTATATTTTCATTTACTTCCCACTACAACTCCCTGGGCATGAATAAATCTCTCAGCTTTTCTGCTACAAGGCAAAAGGATGGTTCAAAATAAATAAATAAATCTCATCTTAGGTAGAAAAATCACCTGATCCATTCCAGCTGCAGCCTCCTCAGGGAGCTGGTGCCCATGCTTAACCAGCCTTCTTGTGGCAAGTTTCCCTAATACCTCTTTTGACAGCCAGGATCCTCCTTCAATGGTGACATTCCAAATGAAACATATTGCACCCACCACCAGAACTAAATTCAGTGAACAGAACGCCTTGCATATTTTATAGTAAACCATATTTCTATGTCCCAATGACTTATTTTTTCCCTTATAACAAGATGGCATTGCAGATCCAGGGAGATTTAGTGATCTGCTGTAATCCCCAAACCCTCTATGCACACTGCCTGCTAGGATTTCTGGCAGAACAAGTACCTGACCAGTTCTGGTCTTTTATAGTCGTTCATTCCTTCTCTGCTGAGCATGGCTAAGCTGTAACTACTCTTTTCCAGACCATTTCTATCATTTCAGATCCCCCTGAATCCTAGTCCTGTGCTTGTACCTGTCTCAGCTTAGCATGCTCTGCAAAGTGACTAAGCGTGCTCAGCGATGTCACCCAAGTATTAACGGAAGCAGCGACTACAGCGGAGCTGCAGGCCTCCAGCTCTTCCAGACACTGCTGCCTTCTGTGTGCTTAAAAACAATTTGATCATCTTTATGGCACTTTTCTGAAAGAAGTTCCCTCAGCTCCTTCCTTCCTCCCTTTTTGAAAGAGAGCCCATTAAGTTTTCTTTTCTCCAGCTTCATTTGTCCTCCACAGATTTTCAAAGATTATCACTAATGGCACTGAAATCGCTTCAGCCAGCCTTCTAACAACCCAAAGCTGAATTCCTCCAGGCCCTGCTAACTTAAGCATTCAAACCTATTCCTCCCCTATTCCCTGATAGTGTGCCAGCTGCAGCTGACCCTCTCATGAAGAATAGAAAGGATAAAAAAGTCAGTCAACACTTCTGCTTTCTCACTTCCAGCTTTTGAGCTTTTTCCTTCCACTAAGCAGTGGACTAACACATTCCCTGGCCAGGCTCTTGCTACAAATACACTTATAGAAACCCCTCTGGCTGCCCTTTATGTCTTATGCCAACTGTAGCTCATTTGAACTTTGGCCCTCTCATTTTTCTTTGCATGTTCATGCTAAAATTGTTCTCAATAGTTCGACCTACTGTCCAATTTTTTTATGCTGCTTTTGAGTTTCAGGTCATTAAAAAGACCATGATTTAGCTAAAGTAATCTCTCACTACGTTTCCCATCTGTCCTCTCCATTAAGGGAGTTCATACTCGTGCCATTAAATTTGCTTCTCTAAGACACTTTCAACTCTCAAACTTCTTTTTCACTCTGAGCAGCTTGCCAAGCCCATAGCTCTGAGCTGACTGAAATCCACTTCCTTGAAACCCATCATCTTCTCCATGTTGCTGCTCTTGCATTTTTCTTAATAATTAGCAGTCTGGCAATCCAGAAATGCTTTTATTTCAGAAAAGCTGTTCTGCACAGGAAGAATTATTCCCTAAATTTCCCAACCAAGGACTGCTTTTGAGTTACAGATTAGCTTCTACCTGTTCTGCTTCGGGTTCTGGACACGAATAAGGGTGTACTTTAAGCACTTTGAATTAATTCCCCTGCCAAAGTCTCACAGCCAAACTTGCCCTGCTACAAAGCATCACCCCAAAACAGAGGAAAGTGCAAAGAATGAAGGGGGTGATGAAGCAATCTCAGACTTTTCCAAAGAACAGGCACATCCTCCAAAGCATCCGAATCTCTAGGTTAGCGACCTTAGAAAAGGCTGCAGAACCCACCTTGCTGCTGGCACAAGATATAATGAAGGATTTAAGGTTGTAAAATCCTATGTTGTCCTAGGTAATTTATACCTTTCCAAATGATGCCTCTCCATCCTTAAACATGGGAGATCACCCTCAAGGAGGCAGCCCTGACCCCAGCCCTTTCAACATCCTCTCTCTGTACAAGGGACACTTATATCCTACTGTTGTGCTTAGCTGCACAGTAGCAGTCAGTAGGAAAGAGTGACTTACACAGAAGAGCTAAGAAAGAACAAATATTTTTATAGCAGCCCCTAATACTTCGAGTAGGGAAGGAAGACGACAGACTGTACAAAGGAGCCACTGAAAACAGCACTGCTCCTAACATGTGCTTAGAAAGATATCTGTTATCTGGGGTTTGCCAGCTGGCTTCTGTATGCACAATATCACACTGCCTTTAACTCTGTTTGCTCCACCATTCCCAGAAAGGCAGTCTTTGCCCTCCAGGAAAATCCCCTCTGGCTGTGCGCTGTGATTAGCTGGTCCCAACCAGCCCCTTGGGTGTCCCACTGTTCCGCCCAGCACTCAGGGAGCTGGGAGCTGTCCCGAGGAGGCCTGCTCAAGGAATGCATTTCAGGTCCTCCAAACCCCATCACCACTACCACACGTTATCTCTGCAACAGCAAAAAAATCATGTTTTCGGTAAAATCCCCAAACAGTCCTGGGGAACAGACTGTGCCCTGCACTCAGAAGGAAAGGAAATCCTCTCCCCAGGGTCCCTGTTAAGCCTACCTGCAGGAATCCACCTTGCTTCCCAGCATCAAAGCTGTCAATTTAGCTAAGATCTGTGATCTCAGCAACTAGGCACTGAGCAGCATGGCTGGGAAGATCAGCACCCCATCTCTAGCTCCACTGCCAGTCCTTCACCAAAGGCAGTTCTCCTGTCCCCACTCCTAAAGTCCAGTTATTACCCAGTCCAGTAGAAGAAATCTGGCTTTGCCCTTGCAGAGAAGCTGGACACGTGAGCCACAGGATTAATATGGTATAAATCTGGTGCAAACAATGAGTTATCCACAACCTTTTCTGAATTAAGGATCTGTATTACCAGCTGAATTTCTGGTAATTTGGATCCTTAATACACACATTCCCTATTGGGATGCACAGCTCATTTTGCAAACGTTTCAAGCCCCATCTTAAAATAATTCAGGTCCTTGCTCCCATACTCTTTGGCCAAAACCCACTCCTAAGAACATCTGGACACAGTCAGTATTGCCCTCTCACAAAAATTAAGATTACAATGTTCCCTACAGAAGCAGTCTTTCACCTTCTAATTTCCTTTTATCTAACTACTTGTACCTCCAGCAAACAATCTAAGCTGTCTGTATTAATATTTGGATTGCTGGTTTATTTTTTCTTTCTAGTTTTTTTCCATTTATGGTGCTGTTTCTCCACTTAATACTAAATCGACAGTGACAGATTATCACCCTTTCTCCAAATTCACTAAATGGCTTAATAGTATAATTTTTAGCAGAGATTTGTGGCTCACACACACACACACCCCACCAAGGCAAAATAAAGATGACAGCACATTTGAACAAGGCAGCA
This sequence comes from Psilopsiagon aurifrons, assembly GCA_025447955.1. Classification (NCBI taxonomy): domain Eukaryota; kingdom Metazoa; phylum Chordata; class Aves; order Psittaciformes; family Psittacidae; genus Psilopsiagon; species Psilopsiagon aurifrons. Next base: position 19,662 of record JAOEHY010044753.1, read on the forward strand.
ATAAAACAGTGATAGTAATAAAGAATAAAAATGCTATATCCGGTTGCCATGGGAACCAGCATTCAAGGACTCCAGGTAACGTTGTAAAACATGCCACTGAGCATAAAGCAGCTAAGCAGGTTAAGAGGTTATTTATTAGGCTGCAACATGTTGTGCAGTGCCCTCTGGTGAGAGCGCAAGAGACACACAAAGGGGTTCGACACCCGGGGGGAAGATGTGAGGATTTGTGCCATCATTCCCAGAGCCCTCAGCTTGGCAGTGGCATGGACAGTTAAGGAACGACGTGCGCCATGGGCAGTGCACAGAAGGTTTGGCAGCAGACAGAGGTATGGAGAGGTGACACCAGGACATGTTTCTGCGCCAGCATTCATTGCGCTCCTGGAGGAGCCAAGAGCACCGCAGAGCACAAAGGAGGCTACCAAGGGCTCGGGGAAACATTTCAGACCCAGGGACCTGCTGACCCCTGTGAAGTGCTGCTTTTCCTGCTGAGGGTAATGGGACTAGCTAAGATGAAAGCTGCAGTAGGGATGATTAGGGCCAGTAAGTGATCCTTGGTCATAGTATGTTTTCTTTAGGACTGAAAAGTGTAATTGTTCCACACCCAGTGATTTCACTAAAATTAGCAGCAGTTCCCCATGTGGCTGTAAGACCAGGCTCAGATTCCCTGGAGCCCTGGGGCACCACATGCTACCGACCTGGAAGAGGAACACAGAGAAACCACCCAACTAAGTAAGAAGCCCATGCGCAAAAAACCAAAAGAGCAATTCAGTAACTCAGTTCAACCCAAGGTAAAACCACCCTAAAGTGTCCTTTCATACATGACAGTAAAATGCATAAATATCAATGGAAGGCAAGATACCCTTAAGCTTCTTGATGAGACAGAACCCTTCCCACAACCACACTGTCCCCGCTCCATACAAAACAGAGGATGCTCAAAGCTCTTTGAGCGCAACATGCTTCATTGCAACCTCACGGTGACAGTCCAAGCTCTTGTGGACCTCTGTGACTGATGGCCATTTCTGTAACTGTAACCAGCAGACAGACATCCATGCCTCTTTTCCAGGTACCCTTCACATTCATTTGGGGGAGCAGAGTTGGTTGCTTACAAACACCACAGCACAGGGTTTGCTTTATTGCCCACAGGCCCTTCTGTGGGGAAATCATCAGAAAATCTAGCTAAATGATTTTGAATAGATACTGCTAACATTTTGTACAGATTGGCTCCTCCAAAAGCAGAATCTAAGCTAACACCATCCTATTCCATCATCTTTCCTGTTATAACTAAAACTGTGGAAATCATAACACACAGAGAGAATGACTTTCAAGCCTGCCAAAACCTTGTGTAACACAAGGCATTGCTGGATTAACTTTTTCTACCAGCAAAGCCAGACTATTTAACCTAATATTCAGCAGTGCTTGCAGCACAGCTTTCCTGTCGGGACAAGGGTGAGCACACACCCAGTCTGTCAGCACCACGACAGCCACTCCCAGTGCCCACAGCAGCTCTTGGTGGAGCAGAACACTTGAATTTGTCTTTCAACTGCAGAAATACTGCTGCTGGGGAGAGGTGGGGCTGCAACATGAACCCCCGGCTCTCCTTGTTTTCCCCTGCACTGTTAAAGCTGTCAATTCAATTCTCCCCCCACTAAGTGGCACCAATGCACCGCAAACCACAACGAAAACATCTGTAGAGACAGCTTATAAATAACTATTCCCTGGTCTGCTTCGCCTGGCCCGCAGCGGGGAGATAACCCACGGGGCTGCCAGTTCAGCTCACCCCGCGGGGCGGCGACAGCCGCAGTGCATCGGGGCTGGCTCTACCCCATCAGTGTTTTCATTACATTAGCCTGAAGGAAATGCAGCTTACAGGGCCACAAGGAAAGAGAAAAAGGCAAACAGGCAATCTTGTGTTAACTGTACACCCCAGAACCTGCTCTCGCTCAGAAAGGCGTGCAGGGACACCACACACATCAAAACCCCAGCAGTGCTGAGCCAAGCCCAACCCAGACTCTCTGCAGCTGAACTGCATATAACCTGCACCACAAATCAAACCCTGAACGACAAAGCACTGCCGCTGTTCCTTCAGACAGTCCCTGTGAGGCCCTTTTGCTGAGCAGAGCTGTAAGGACAGCCCTCAGCTCCTGTCTGAAGCACCCATGGCTTCACCAGCTTTACTGGCCACACACTGATGATACCACAGAGCAGATACCTGGGGCAGGGAGAGATCTGCTGTAAATCAAACTGTAAGAAACCAAATTTGGGAAAAGGTTATAAAGGCTATGCAAATCACAAACACCATTTATGTTAACCATCATGCAAGATTAGAAGCCAATGCAGAAAAATGTCTATGAAATACCTTCTCAGCAGTGCTCTAAGAGAAGTGATAATTGACCAAAAACATATCAAAGAACAAATTACTAAGCAAAAATGTACTTCACGCATATCAATACAAATGGGAACAACTGAGCAGCTTGGGGCAGCAGTTTCCCTTGTCATGGCCTGCTATTTGGATGGGCGATGCCAATGGGCACTTCTAACTGGGAAAGCCGGACATGTACTGAGCAAAGGTCAAAGGAGATCTTGTTCAAACTGGCACCTCTGGTTTAACACACGAAATACCCTTAAGACAACCTATTAGTGATTGCATATTACAGATATTTCAGCTCAAGTGCAACATCAAGAGGTCTGACAATCACGGAGGCAGACAAGACACTGCAAGCCTACATCCCAGAAAGGATCAAAAGATGAGCACTGAGTTCTAGAGGAGAAATACCAACTCCACACATGAACATGGCACTGCCATTGCAGCAGCTCTTTTCATTATTGATCTGTGGTAACCTCTGGTATTTATATAACCATGGTTTGCACAGCATCTAGTGAAGGCAAGGCTGACACCAGAGTGCTGTGAAGAAGACCAGAACCTGGCAGTGAAGGAAGATGTGTCTCAGTGGCTTCAACCAGCACGTGGCTCACATTTGCTTCAGCAGAACACTACTACAAGAGATCAGCCCAGCAGCACATTTTCCATGCAGACCAGCCTGGCCAGACACCCAGATCCCAGGCACTGCCTGCCACAGGCTATACAAACTGCCTGTGGCTGATGGTCACCATACTCCAGATCAGACATACCAATCTGCCCTCCTAAATTAGCAACATGCAATGGTCACACAGGAATAACTTCCCTTCATCTACAACAGAGCTAAAGAGCCACAACCACCAGCTTCTTATTCCAGCAGATCCAAGCAGTTATCCCCAAGGAAACAAAAAAAGAGTCCATAGGTGCCTCCTTAATATGTTTCTAGAACTAGCAGTACTGCCATTAAACCTCCAGTGCACTGAATCCAAAACAGGGAATAGAAGAATCCCATCCTACACTGAGCACAGGGTATCAATGTCACTGGCTATGGATGTTGACTTGCTGCTGTATGCTCCCTGCACCTTCCCCCATGCAATATCCAACAGCTGATGATGCTGTTGTTTGTAGTAGACTGAAGTAATTAAGCTTAACCTTAGTCCTGTGGGAGCCTCAGAGAAGGTTAGTGATCCACAGGCATGACATGCTGTTATTTATAGCTGATTAAGTTCTATTTATCTACATTTAAATGTTGCAGGAGATGGGAGAGATCCCAAAACACATCTGTGTCATATTAGAAACACCAGCTGTGTGTGGTAGCTTAAAGTTTGCCTTTCTTGAGAAGTTATAAGGGAAAAAAGCAAGAAAAAAACAAACCAGAATAATTCAAATTCTTCACTGTAGGAAATAAATTGGTGTGGTTTAGTCATGAAGGTCAAGATGCAAGCCTGACATCTCATGCAACTGAACTGCTCCTGGCATCAAACTCAACCCCAAAATTATCTCGGCCACTTTTAAACTGTTCTAAGCACTGTAATTGCATTTCAATTTTTACTTTAAGATCATTCATGTCTTAAGAGACATTAGAAAGGTGCCCAGCAGGTCTTTGTACAGAGGCATAACTTCTGAGCCTCTGTGCATTTAGGAACAGCACTGTGGTTTCACCACTAGGACTATCTTTATATATATGCTCTATTTTCTCTCACATACACAAAGGAAGATGGGCAAACAGGGTTGCAGTTCTGTCACCACCCTTTCCTTCAGACAGATGTGGTGTGAAAGGTCCACAGCCACAACACTGATTGGCACTAAACCCTGTTTTCTCAATGTAATTTATGTTCCTGCTTTTTTGCTCCTAGAGAACAGTAACAGAATTACTGGTATGTAGGAGATATAAATATTTTCAAGAATAGTGTAACAGTAACTCAAAGTCAGGCTCTAGAGGAAGGGACACCACTGTCCTGTCTCTATTAGCAAGCACCCAACCACAAGCAGTATTGTGGTTTACCTCCTGACTGCCAAAGCAGCATGTAATGAAGGGAACAGTAAAGGGATGTCTCCTTCTGCAAGTCCTGAGTCAAACCATCCAGAAAGCAGCAAGGGGATATAGCAGGTACATCTAGGTCTTTGTAACTATCCAGAAGATGCTTCTCAAGAACCAGAAGAACGATCTATCGTGTCTTTCCTATCCTGCTGCTTTGCATACAAGCTGCATACGATTTGTGAGATAGTCTTTGGTAACTGTTCCAGCCAAGAAGATCTAGCTGAGTTTCACTTTTAGCATCACTTGAAATGGAGCTGAGACTCAAAATGAAACTTTAGGGTAAAAAGTAAAACCTCTGAGTTTTGCAAAGAAATCTTTGAAATGCCCCTCCAGAGCTTTGATTACTTCTTACACAGGGATCAGTGAGACTGTACCCTCAGGAGCTCTATGAAACTATGCATCTTGAAGGGAGGACACCCACAAGGACTCCTTTGACTCAAGTCATTGACTGCAAACTTCTGATGGAAGATTAACCAGCTGCCAGTCACCCCACAACAAACTAAAACTGCCGTGGCAGCTCACATGGGGCTTCATTTCTTCCATTTCTTCATTCAGTTCTCGTGCACAGTCTGACCTGTGTGGTAAAAGCCAAGGTCCAGGCTCTGACCATCCCACAGAGCTCAGTGGCCAGCAACTCCTCTTTCTTAACCAGTCCCAGACCACATGTACTCAAGTGATGGACTGGTATTAGCAGAGCATTAAACCTCAAATTACAGTATGGCTGGAGTGAGCCTGGGATACTTCCACAGTTTCCCCAAGAAAGGCAGTGCTGCCAGCTCTTTGTTTTGTTGTGAGGCATGTGATAATTTGGCACCATCCTTTAAGTTCTGAAATTTGCTGGAACAAAAGAGATGTTGAGCTTTCATTAAGAGGAAAATACAAAGTACACAGTCTCAAGTCACAAACACAGACTTGAAAATACAGCCCATGAGCGCCTGAATGCAATTAAGAGCATCTAACCCAGCACTCATTAAGTATCTCGGCTGCGGAGTAGCTTATTTGTTCATTCTTACTATTTGATTAGATAACTCTAATACTTTGGAGTTGTATTTCTGATGTGGTTCATCTTCTGCTTAATTGCTCTTTCACAGGCCTCCTGTATGACCCTGAGGAAATCATGCAGTCACCCTACATGTCAGTCTAGCTTTTCTGACAGTAAAGGCTGATCATTTTTATTCTTCCAAGTTTGACAGCCCTATTTACCCACTGTCATCTCTTCTAGGGCTAGAGACAGTTTACACTGTGCTTCTCAAAGTCTCCAATATGAGTACCCAACTAATAAAAAAATCAATAAATCACATCGGAAACCTATTCCTTACACTCTCAACAATTAACCTGTTCCTGAACAGGAATCAGAGCCCCAACACATGTGCTGTCCCACTAAAACCTTGAAGGAATATGCTCTCACCCACATATGAGCAGCCTCTTAAATATGAATATCGCTAACCGGTGATTTAGATGATGTGTTTCAGCAGTTGCAAGCACGCATTCAGTAAGTCAACTGCCAGAAGGGTTCCTCCCATATTACAGGAAAAAATGAAGCCTTTTGGGTTAAAAACAAGGAAAATAAAACAAAACCAACAACCGAGCAAAGTCTGGTTATTCCAGAGTACATTTTCCCCTGGTACTTTGTGTTGCAATTATTTACACATCCCCAGATAGTCAAACTGATGTGGTCCAAAGTTTTGTTGTGGACTTTGTAGAACATGTTGTGTCTGTGCCAACTAGAGTGTGCTGTCAGCCTGAATGGTGGAACAGAGGATACTCTAGATTTACTACTAAAGAAAAAAACAAAGAAATCAGTAAGCAGCAAGAAATCAGCTTGTCACAAAGTCAAAAAACCCACAACAAAATACAAAAAACTCAAGCAGATTACACAAAGTAGGATGCTGTAACCCCCTTGACATCTCAAAACTCTTTGGTCAGATGAACAGCACAGGTAATCAACACCAGCTCTGCACCATCCAGCTGCTCAACAACCTCAGTTGTTGAGACCTCAACAACAGGGGCTCAGTAGCAAATACATTATCAGGTAGCTCACAACATACAGAAGTGTACCTGAAAGCTGCAGTTAAGGCTTCCTCACATACTGTCCCAAATAATCTTTTCTCCACTCTTGCGCATGGAAGGGCAAAACATCCAACTTGTAAATCTTTACCAGTTAGATACCTGCCCATTCAGCACCTACAACCCTACTGCCCTGCCTGCCCCAGCTCCGGGCTGCACCCCAGCTGCACCCTCACAACCACAGGACAAAATCACGTCATCTGGTAAACACAGTAGCACAGCATTGTAAAAGGTAAGGGGGAGATCCAGTCTTACCAACAGGTTACTCCTCTTAATACTTGCATAACAATAGCAGTATATCTTACATATCAGTATGTTACCAATGTTCCTTGCTATACAAATTACAACTGTCAGGTAGTGCTGGCAAAACCAGGTAGTGTTGTTGAGGGTGGTAATGCTTCCAGGTGAGAGAACAAGTGGTGTAACGCAACAGCTCCGCTGCCAACCTAATCAAAGAAAGTTTAACTGTGATCAGTCACAGATTATTTCAGGATTTTCTAAACACAATGCACAAGACGTGTCATTATCTCAGCAGATATTTCTTCCCCAGGGTTATTTCATAACATTTTAAGTTCAGCCTTTTGCTGGACAAACTGAAAAGCACATCTGTAGACAAGGAATGCCTGGACACACTGCTTTACTATTAAGCCTAAAGAGCATGAGCAAAATCTAAAAGCAAACAACACTAAAAAAGGTTGGCACCATGAAAATTCATCCTGAATTCCTGTTTTCTAGCCATAATCCTATAATTTCAGTATTTTCCCTACTGTTCATCAGAGCGCCATTGCTCTCTATTTCCTCTTTCAAATTCTATTCACATGAAAACCAAATCAATTTGAATTATTTTGAAAAACTAAGCAGCAGCAGTAGCACACTTTCAGGTGTGCAAAAGCTACTGAGGGCATCATTTATTACAAGAAAGGCAGAACCAAAATAAGGCCATACTGCCACACCATATAAACCACCTTCAGCAAAAACACCACACTGGTTTCTGTAACCCTGCTTCCATCCCATTTAGCACATATATATGGGCTGAGGCTTGTTATTAGCCTCAATCTAAAAAAACCCATAAAATCACAAACCCCAAAACACAACAGTCTAAATTAGTATAAGCAACACCAATGTATTGCCAAAAACACGGGATAAATTTTAAAGACTGGTATTTTACATCCCATTAAATGAACTATCATGAACAAATAGATTTTTTACAGGATCGTTGTATTTTGGGAAGTACCAGCAGAATGCTACCAAGCACACTAAGCCTTGTGTGCCCTCGTAGCTTCTGAAACCCTGCACACAGCTCAGCATCTAATTAGATCAGATGGCAAGAGGCGCAGGAGTACCTTGTTTTTCTTCTTCCTCTCAGCATTCACTTCCACTCCTCCGTACAGGTCCCTCTTCTGCACACACGCACTGTTTCCACAAAGCGCCTCAGAAGAGGCTGAGTGTCTCAAAATAACAATGATCCAAACCAAGAGCTTAAGCACTTAAACAAAACCATGAAACACAAGAAGAAAAGGGGGACAGAGGGAAAAAAGGTATGCGGTAGAATAAATCCAACCGTAGCTTCTGGGCAGCTCAGTGAGCCTCTAGAAGTGCCAGCAGTTTCAAAAGAGCTGTAATCTCTAAACTGTTATCAAGGTTTTATCACACTCCAGGTCTTATCTTAACCAAACAATCACTAGAACAGCAGCTGATAAGGCATCCTGACAAGGTAATTTCAGCAATTTAAATCCACAGCTACAGCCATCATACATGGAGAATATTTTAACACTCTTTCCATTTTAACCTCTAATCTCTTCCTCTGCTTCTTCCAAGCATGGGGCCAATTTTTCTCTCTTACAGCCGGGTGCACTTCCTGCCATCGGCTGTGTTATGGGCAGGTGCCCTTTGAGCTCTCCCCTTTGGTGCGTGCAGCCCCTCCACCAACGCTGGCTTAATCAAAAGGATCATTATTTTCTTTCTGAATTCAAGTGGCCGTTTTCCCTGGCTTGACAAAGGTCCATCATTAAAAGCAGTGGCTACATCTGTCACAAGCTGCTATGTAGGAATGGAGAGGGAAATCAAAGGCAGCAAACACGAGGCAGAATCACCCTCAGCCCTGGTGTGATTGGGTGTAACAGAATACAAATGTTATTTGTAGCCCTGTGGGATTTTCACCTGGAACATCTCACCCACAAGTCACAAGGCAGGATTGGCTCAGGAGCCTTCTAGTTCAATGTCTCCTGTTCCAAAATCAGTAACTTGCCAGAAAAGCCAGTATTTTTTTTCTCCGTTTTTGCTTATAACAGACTTTTTTAATCAGGCCAGACTTTGATTTATGGGACATCTGAAAAGGCTTATTCATGCTGAATGCAGCTGGCAAGTGAGATCCAAAACAAAACCAGCTACCACAACTGGACAGAAGCATCAGTCCATCTGATGCAATTTCTTCTGGAGGCTAGACTCTGCCTTGACACAATTCCTCATTATTTCTCTCCTTATGCTGGAGCAGAAAAGTGATCTTAAGCTGCTAACACATTCCTGTTCTCCAAAGCTAAGCAGCAACTTGCCTATATCGCATAACATTTCTGCACATAAGTCAGGGCAGAGCAGCTGTAGAATCAAAGGAGTTTACCACTATTTTTCACTGCTCTCACGAGGCTTTTGTGCAATCACCCTGGGCACACCCAGCATCTGCAAGTGCATCAGCAACAGCAGCCAGAGCTACTAAAGCTACTTGAGTAACTAGAGGAAAGTTCCTGAAGCAAACTGCAATCGAGTCCTTCTGCGGTGCCATAACTGACTGTGTCAGAGCTGTTGTCTTCATCTGGACAGAAAAGGAATGGTGTGAATGAGAGAAATTGCTCAATTCCCTCAGGTTGAACTTACAAAATCAGGAAAGGGAATTCAAGATTTCTTGGCATATGCACAGAGGGAAAAAAAAAAATCCTAACCAGATGCTGCAGAAACCAAGAAATGCCTTCACTGGGGATGGAAAATTCCTTTATACCCTATTTCAAAAATTTTCTTCAATCAAAACTTAATGAATCAAGAGACAAAACAGATGCAAAATCGCATTTTCCTCTATAAACGACTGTGTGTGACATGTGAAATACAAACTAATTTGTTTAAATCACAAGACTTAAATGTGGTTATAGAAATAATAGAGTATCTTCAGCTTTTAATCCAAAAAACCAGATCTTGAGTTTCAGAAAAATTACCCAGCTCAAGCAGGAACAGAACATATAAATATAACATGGAACATTCACTAACCCAAGAGCCATGAGTTATTTCCTTTCTCTTACAGTATGAAGCTAATAGTTTTTTCATAGAATCAATGATTTGGGTTGGAGGAGACCTTGAGACTCATCCAGTTCCAACCCCTGTCATGGGCAAGTGACACCTTTCACTAGAGCAGGTTGCTCCAAGCTTTGTTCAGCCTGGCCTTGAACAGTGCCAGGGATGGGACATTTTCATTCCTGAATACCTCTGACTGGGACAGTACTTGGTCTCTGGCACCAGGGAAACCCACCTGACCAAACCAGTAAATTAACTGATTTAGTAGGTTTGAAAGTCTTGATGTGTCTGAACACTGCTCTGAAGGAGGCTAGGTCATGATCCAGACTGCGTCTCTAACATTAAGGAAGAAAACAATCACCTAGTTCTAAACAGATGTGTAGTTTGTACCAAAATATGTATCATCATTGTATTCCTCTTCCTCTGTGGCTTTTTGGGGGTTTATTTGGGCTTGCATTCAAATAGCCTCTGTTGTATATTTTTTCCAAGGACTGTGCTTTTCCCCTGGGTCCAACTGGTCTGCTTCAAAAACAAATGAACATCAGAGTTCAACTCATTTTGTCAACCAACCCAAGTGCCCAGCAAACTGGCCTGTGAAAGCACAGTTATGATACATCCACTCAGCATTTAAAACATCCAATCCAACCTGCCATAAACTGTCACTTCAGGCATTTATGGCAGACAGTAAACACAGGCTTATCAGGGAACAACTACACCCTGTGAGCTCAGCCAATGGAGCAGCATTTCTTATCAAATCAACGGCTTATCAGGGAACCTTACAAAAATAAAGGTTACACCACATGGCCTCCTCCTCTTTACCTCTGCTCCATCAAGACCCATGACTTCAATTAAAGCTACGTTGCCCAGACTTCATAGACTTGCTTCCTCCTTGTCTGCCCTTGAAAGCAAAATGCTATCTTTAGAGCTAGGCACATGGGAACAATCCCCTACAGAACTTTGCTGAATGGGACAAAAATACACAGACCCAGCCTGTGCCACCAGAGGCCCTCACCTGCGCCCACCTGCAAGGATCGAAGGCCACCAGGGCAGTGTTTGCTTGCGCCAGCCCTCCCCGTGCATCTGCCTGCATGCACCTCAGCAGCACAAGGAAGGCTGCTTGCACAAAGGGCATGAACAAGTTGAGTGAACAAGGGCATTTCTGAAGCACACAGAAGCAAGTATTTTTGTTTGACCAATACAATTATTAAAGCTCCCTTCAAAAGGCACATTTCTCCATGCAGAATGAGTTACTCCTTCTGTGGTGGTGGTGGTTAGATTTCTGCTCTCTTACTGGAAAAGTAACAAAAGCCCCTTCAAACAGAATAGGCTGGATCCAACTTACTGCCTGTAACTTAAATTAACTTAATTAACAATCATCTAATCAACTATTACTTAACAGTTGATACCATTATTAGATCACCTTTCATCCACAAGTTTACAGCAGTGGCACTGGAAAGCGACCCTGTGAACAGCAGCCAGATGGATACTGAGAAGCAGGTTTCTTGTGCAATTATTCACACTTTCTGAAACAAATGTTATTAAATGCAGCTGTTTGTATTTACATGCATACAATTAGGTTCCTAAATTAAAAAGGATCAGAAGAATTTCAGGTGCTGAGCTGCTGACAGCTGACTTTATACTACCCACACACAAAACTGCACAGTCCTGGTGAATCTATGCTCCTGAGACATGCTGAAGCTCCTCCGAACACACTGATCTCATCAGAAATGATAAATTAACTTGAAAAATGGAAATAGCCTGTGAAGTGCCTGTTCTCTCTACTTTTGACAGGATCTAAGAATAAAACATTCGGCATCTATAACCTGTTGTTGACAACATTTTATTTTGCTGAGCTGTGTGATCTGGAAGATGGAACATTCAGTTGCACTTAGGGAGATTGATTTTAATCAGTATTATCCAAATTGCTGCAGTGATATTTGCCAGATTTTGTGCATGTACAACTCGCTTCTCTCTGTGCCATCACCAAAGGTAATCAATGCTAATGTTTTTCTGACTAGCTGTAAAGATATCTTCCTGCTGCCACACAGCCAAGCACAGACTTTCCTACAGAGCTCTGCTAAGCCCAACTTGGCCACTGCTGCTCACAACTCTTACAGCCTCACTACAGACAGAAATTACTCCAAACTGAGGCAGAATATGAATTTCTATGCACAATATTCTTTTCAGAAAGAGAGCCTTTCCCGGTTCACTTTACTGAATTAAGGTAAACTGCTGAGAGAGCCATGTGGTGAGCTCTTTAGGTCCTTTCTCCTTGTAAACAAGCCCTAAAAATCGGAGGCTGCTGAAAATGCTGCATGGGACAACAGTTTTGCCCTGAGGAGCATCCTGACACCGTGGCTCCTGGTACCTCACCTTCTACCTGAGCTGCAGCCTGAGCTCCTCTGTCAAGGACTCTGAATGGTCTTGATCTAGAACTTTCCTATTGATTAGCTGATACTTTTTTAATTAAAATCTTTTAAAATAGCTACTTGTCTGGGAAAAAAAACACGGAAGCACTTCCATTTTTTTACTGTTTCTTTAAAAATCATTCTCATATAAATCTGCTCTGTCTTCATGGATTACCTGTGTATGCTGTTGCTACCAAGCCAGGTTAAATTTAGTTCTAACGTAATGCACTTACAACTCAGTGAACTCATAAACACAAGCCCTCCTTGATAAGCAAGCAATAAAAACCTGTCCTTTATTGCCACCAAGGTAATTCATACTTCAATATATCTATTATTTCAGTACTAAGATTATTTCACTGCAGCAAATTGAATTCTTCATGAAGGAAATAAAAGAAAATGCATGAAAAACACAGAAGCAAAACTCAGATTCTCTGAGAGACCAGGGAAGATAAAGTATCAGAGAAACTGGAATTAGTGCTGATATTACAGGAAAGGATGACTTAGAATAACATTATTTCTCAGAGTGTTGCTCAGATAATTTGAAGAATGTCAAGGAAAAGCATTTCTGTATTGCACCTCATCCAAGACTATCAGAGAATAAGCATTAAACAGGTCATTTCACAGCCACCTCAAGGACAGGATTCCCAGCTTCCAGAAAAGCAACCTGCAGTAGGCAACACACTGCCAATCAGAATCTGAGGTCTTATTTCTGACTCGTGCTTTGTCACTATGGCAAAATGCTTCCCTTTCCACAGCCTGAACTGATTTGCAAATTGTTCCTTTACTACTGCTCAAAAAATTGGGAATGGGTTGGAAGATCATGGGTAGTCCTGAGAATTTACTCAATTTGTCAAAGACTTAGAAGGCAAGTTAACCATCTGCTGTATGTTGGAACAGCTGAGCATCAGAACTCTCATTCCCGCTCATGATCTTAGCTCCGCAGGCTCCAGAAATGTTTTCATTAACACAGATTTGGTATTCAGAGAATCACACGCAGCAGCCATCATTCAAAACCCCTACTCAGTGCTTTGTACCACACAACATTTCTTGATCAATACTAATATGATTCACAAATCGGTAGAGGATTTGGAAATATGGTTTGTATTTTATTCCTTTGGAGTTCTCCAAGACCTTAATTACAGTGAGACTAATCTTTTCTTCAAACAGGAGCACGTTAACTAGTTCATTTCTATTCACCAGTCAGTGCAATATAACTGGTATTTCAGTAATGCCGGTTTACTACGCCTTAATGGGAGACTGGAATACAGATGAAGCAGCTCAACATGAGCTACAGCCAACTCAGCCTAAAACCTTTCCACTCCAGTCAGGTAACTGTGAAGTGGTTTACATGAAATAGGTTGCTCTCCAACACAAAGCACACAGATGTCCCATGTCAAAAGACCCCCACCACCATCAGTACTGCCTGATGGCTGCATCAGCAGGTCAAGCAGAGAACAACACATCAAGAGCCTGCAAGCACAGGCAGAGGGAGAAACAGCCTCATTTGTTGATGTTATTAGCATGTGCAGCATGGCACATGCACAGGCCAGGATCGGGACAGAGGTGCATCAGATGGTGAGAGAACATCCTTCCCTAAAAGCCCTAAGCCTACAGTTTAAAGATGCAACATAACACTGGCAAACCTGGGCCATAAAGAACTGAATCATTTTGTAAACTGCACTGAACTTGTTTCTTCTCATTTTCTAAGCTGAACGTACATAAGGGAGAGAAAAGGGAAGGCAGAAAGAATAATCCCAGCTGAGCTGGCATGGCTTCCGCAGGGAGAGAGGGAGTTTGGAAAGACTGCAAAGGAAACTAAAGCAGCATCTGTTTTGACTTGAGATGGAAGACTTCCCTACACGTTAAATACCAGTCATGGTTTTATCTGAGAGATACAACCCTCCTTTGGTGCTCAGTAAATGGCTAGGACGTGTGTGATGGAAAAACAGGGCTGATGTCTGCACTCAGCAGATGCCAGATGAAAAAGACAGACTTAATCAATGGTGCTAAAAACAAAGGACCGTTTTTCTACCTATCACATTACAGTACAGAATTTCCCATTGGAGGGTGAGTCTATTGTCATTGAACACTTCAAGCGTCTCCTTCAGACAGAGATCTGCCCTATGCAATGATGAGGCTCTAAGCAATTACAGGAGTTTACAGTGTATTTTCATTTTCCACTAAGAAAACTAGAGTGGTTTCTCAGTTACTCAAGGATTGAAAACAGAATTGGGATGTTCACTGAGTACAGTGCAGTGTTATAAACAACAACGACCACCCCCACCAAAACCACAGAAAGTTGATTTTGGAAAGAAAGGAAAAGAAAAAAATACACAAAAATAAGATCAAAGTACTTGCACCTTCCATCACCCCACTGAACCAACAGCAAGCAGCCAAACCTTGCTGGCTGCCCCCACACAATAGAGAAACTGAAGAGGAAGGCAGAACCAGAATCATTTCCTTCCTATCTCCCATCTTCAGCTACACACAGCCACGATTAACAAGGTTTGTTTTCACTGACTGCCACAGAAAGCCCATCCTGCCCAGTCACAGTTCAACAGCAGAGCCCAGGGTTACTTGGGCTAACCCAGCCCCACGCTGTTCACTGGACAGGGAAAGTCTGTTCTTCACTGCAAGGAGAACAAGAAATGATGAGAGTCACCAAGATTAACAGCCAAAGAAAAATGCAAAACTCTGAGAAGGGAAAGCCACAGTGCAGGACAGTCACAGAGACAGGTTACTTATTAACCCTGAGGACTTACATCCCCTACATCTTTAAAAATGTTTAACCAGCAGGTAAAGCCACAGTAAGGAAAGTACATGGTTGAGTCTTTTCTCCATTTTGCAGAGGAGGAAACTGAGGTGAGGAATGAGCTTAAAGACACAGAAAAAGGCACAGCAACCTGAATGAAGTGTGTCCAGCTTCTAATACCACCTCTTAGATTTAAAGTCCTCTCCTCTGATTTATTCTCTTACAAACCTTGATGAGGAAAGTAGAATTCAGTCTCTTTTAAGCAGCAATGTTCTTAGTTGTGAACTGAAAAGCACTTGCCACATGGGACAAAAAAAAGGACTGACCTTTGACATTTTTGAAAGCTCAATAAATGACAATAGGAAGCAAAATTGTATCATGCACCAATAAACTGTAAATTATTTTATGATAGAGAGGTTATTTAATCTAAAACTATAACTATTAAGGAGAGTGATAAGAGATAAGGAAGGTAAAGACTCAGGGACTTTTCAGTCTCCTATCTTATCACTTGCAGTGTAATATTAACCAGCTCAACTCACAATATCCCCGCCACTTTGTGATCTTTCCACAGTTGAAAACAATCAGCAAATGTGAAGTATCCAGAACTTTGTCCAGTTGTGCCACTAAAACAATACAATCTTGGGTTTGATCATGCATTCAAGTTACAGCTGCACCAGCACAGGAAAGATGTTAATCCTGCAGATTTTTCTTTGTTAAACCTGTGTAAGCTTCATTTTGATTTTACCCTGCAGAGGAGAGTCTGAACTGTTACTGCTCCTCTGCAGACAACACGCTTTTTAATCCACTCGGCAAAGATTAGTAAATTGCTGTCTAATATATTGCTTTGACATCTCTCTAACCAATTATGTGGTGTTTTCCAGCAGGCATTGATTTATGTTAGAAGTCTACAAGAATAGTCACATTAATAAAGCTGATTGTGTCTCTCATCACAGAAGTTATTTAATGATGGAGGTACTATCATCCACATTCACCCACACCCGACGAAAAATCAATTTACGAGCTAGGCCACCCTCCTGCCATTAAATCTTTTATTTAGCTTACACCATTATTGATTTTAATTGAAGAAGTCATGATTTGTCATAGCTTGTACTGCTGGAAAACTAAAACCCCTTTAATGTGCTGCTAAAATTACAGGTGGTTTTGTCCACAAACAGTGGCAGAGTACTGCTTAACTAAATCCTTGCATGATAAACCTGCAATCACACACCACAGCCTGCGATTGTTTTAGCTCTTGTAAACTGTTGCGGTTGGATAAGGCAGCTCCCAGCAGAATGCTGGGGCTTGCTGGTTGGAGATAAATCGATACGTATATAATTTTGTTAAATGTAAGTTCTCCTCCTCTCCTCTAAATCCTCTGTGCTGTCAAGATTTACTCATCTCAATAATCCCTCAACTTGAAGAGGTTAATGAGTATGAAATATCTGTGTGTGCTGCAACCTTAAGGACATAATTTCACATGTGCTTCAGGTGACACAAGCCAACAAAGCAGCCAGAGGTGTGGCACCTCCATGCTCTGGGTCACTGCTGCTCCTGCACTCCAGCAAAAGTGATGGTGCACACCAGGAAACTGGTAAAAAACGGGGAAAAAAACCCAAAGCCCTAACAAATAGAACCACAATAACAAACCCACTATGATCCTTACCCACAACAGCAGGCATAAGGAAGAAATTCCAAGTGGAATGAGTGCCTCTTTGCAGCAGTATGAGCTCAGAGCCTATACAAAACCTTGCTCCAAAAGTATAGGCAATAAACGCACCCCCCAAAGCATTAAGGAGCAGACTCTGGAGGTGGCTGTTAGGTGGCTATTTTGGGCCTCCAAAGCAAGAGTGTTATTTTCTCTGATGACAAAAGTGCTCTGTTACAGAAAAAGGACAGGGAAATAAAATACAAACCCCACTTGCACAGTCTCCTCCCTTCTAACACAGAGCTGTCTTCAGCCATTTTAGGTACTGATAGCTATTTGGCCGATCCCCACAGATGCTGGCTAAAATGAGGTATTTCAACACATGCTTATGTAGCAAACAACATTCACAAACTTTCTTTTGTTGCAACACTGAACCAAAATAAACTTTGCAATCTCAGAAGCTGCAAGAAAACAGATTTGTCATTCTTCAGGCCAGTTTTAATCCTCAGCACCACAGGAGCTTGAAAGCAGAGCCAGGGATGCAGCCCTAAGCGGAAAGTATGAGCTCCATTTCAAGCACGTTCTTGGAAGCTCACTATCCAGTTCCTCCACAGACTGTACCACCAAGAGCCACTAAACACAAGGAGATGGGTGAGGCCTCAAGCATTTGATATTTCTCAAGGGAAAATAATATCCTGGTTTTCTCCACCGGAGGGTGGATGGCAAAAAACAACCCATGAAGGTGGCCTGCAGCCAACACTGCATCTACAAAAGCGCAGTCAAGAGCACAAACATCTCCCGTCCACATAGTTCACCCTTAACACCATGTCCTGAGCAATATTCCTGTTTATCTTATTGCATCTTCTTTGTGAAATTACACTGCCTGTTATTATAGCAGCTAAAGATATATGGAGGAATGGATACGTTACCTCATTAGATTGAGAATAGATATTTTATAACAAACATTTTTAATACACCTGCAGAGCAGGAAGAGAGTTGAGAGCTGACCTACTCAGACACTGCTGCTCCCCCAACTCATTCACTGCTACCTTTAGCTCTGTATGGCAACAGCAATTACATATATTTCTCCCTCCTGGTATAAATATCAACTTAAATCCAAAAGCCTGGTCAGATTTGAGTTGCTGTTACACATCTTGTCATTTGACACACACACTTCATCAAGGACTGGGTTCTTCTCCCAAACCAGACCTACATGCTCTGTGGGTATGGGAAATACAGCCACCCCCCGCCTCTGATCAGCTATGTAACATCTGCACCAGTTTCACACAAACAATTCTCTGTCAGACATTTCAATGAGCTACCACCAGGATACTCTCCTTTATATTACCAGGAGAGCAGGGAGCCAGTAACCCTGAAAAGCTATGTCAGCTCTTAGCACTCTCTGACAAAGCATTCCTGGAGCAAGCAGCTGCAAATAAAGGGGGGAAGAGACACTCTCCAGCTCAGAAAGAAGCAAGGGGAAAACAGAGCTGAAGAGTCCTCAGGCTTTCTGAAAGGCAAAAAAAAAAAGACTCCAGCTCTAAAGATTTGAAGGATGGAAATCTCCCAGCATCCTGCAGCAGCAGCCAGATGGTGTTTCTTCACTTACAGAGGCCTGGAAGAGACATTTGAGCTAGAGGGCAAAGATAAACAAGCACTTGTAATCACACAACTTACTAGCACCTGGCAGATGATACATGCTGCCACTTAAGAAACCTACAGAATAAGCTACATTTGGCTCAAGAGCCTCAGCTCAAGGTAGCTAAACAGCTATGAGGTCCCATTCTGTATCAGCAGCTTGGGACAGTGCTTTTCAATATTCTTTCCCATTATATTTGATGAGGAAACATTTGGGAGTCAGAAGTCCTCTGAAAATCCCCAAAGCTAAGGATTTGGTCAGGAATCTCCGGCTATGCAACATGATGAATCCAGGACAGGAAATAAATAGTTACTGAATGCCTGCAAAGCCTCTAGAGCTCTGTTTCTGAGCCCACATGGCATGAATACTACCCCATCTCAAAGCATGAGTGATGACAGTATGATGGTATAGGAGACTTCCTTCTCCTCTTCTCTCCTTTCCATACTGTGTACCTCCTGTTATTACCTCCCTGGCTGCTCTTCAGACCCCTCCCTCCCTCAAGCTGCACACTTGACTTCTTCCAGTGTGGTTTCCCTGTGCTCCAACTTTGGTTATGGGAGCAGTTCCCTCTGTTTTTGCAGCAAAGACAAAACCAAGAGGTGAGCAGGCCTGTGGGCCATCCCATCATGATACAGGGCACCACTGCATCCAGAGGTTTCAGAGAAACTGCCCCTGCTCTTGCATGGATGTGATAAGATGCTGAAGTCATATTTACTTACAATAAAATAAGCGTGAGAGCTGAAGGTTATAACACTTTCCTAATAAACCAGTGTGCCCTTCCATTGACTCAGCAGCAGCTCTTCTAAGGGTCAGGCTTCAGCTTCATTCTCTCTGCTGAATTAATACTGGCTTCTCAGTTAGGACTGCCAAAAGAAAAAAGGAGCCAATGAGTGCAGATGCTGGCACTCTGGGGGCTGGACCAGATCCACCACCTCATTCTGTACCATCACTGCACAGCTGTCAGAGCAGTTACGGTCATCATCAAGCAGGGAAAATAATGGAGCCAGATACCTACACAGAAGGGTCTGTATTTTATACTCAACTTCGAGCCATATGTTGGGCTTTACACCACAAAAACATTCAGAGATAGTCTAGTGTGGAAATATAAATTAGCAAACTTCAGATACTTCTTTGTGAGCCTCATTTTTCATATAAGTTACTCATCTAACTAGTTATTATTCATAAGAACATATCCAGCACAATAATGCTGGAACTACCCACAACTTTCTTCTCAACAGGAAAGTATATAACTTGGAAGTATGAATGGATCCACAGCTGACTTAGAAAACTACTAATCCATCTGACTCTAGTTCGTCCTCTCCAAAGCAGAGATTAAGAACACTTCTGCCCCTTAGTCCAAAGAGGGCTCTGGGCCAGATGTGCACTGGCATGCTGGGAGCAGAAGTGGGGATACAGATTAAAATGTGGGTTTGTTGCATTAAAACATCAGCTCATAAGCATTCTACATTGCCCGTTTATCTCCATTCATCAGTTATGTAGAGTCCAGAGAACATCCAATACAGGCCTTTCACTTTTTGACACATACTCATATAAACAAATCCACAGCATCCCCTCTGTGTCTCTCACCTGTGCAGCACGTTCGCTTTTTATAGTAGAAATTGCTTCCCTTGCTAGATGCTGCTTGAAATAGTCCTGTATTTTATGCTCCTAAACCAGAACTACATTTCCTCTGTGTTTCTATATGCCCATAACTGGCAACAGCTACTGATTATTGCAAACATTCTCCTTCTCTTTACCACTACATGAACAAATGTAAAAAAATCCTAGATGGCATTTCTCAAAACCAGGCGGGTGAAACCAGGAGCTATCTTATCTCAGCACTGTATGGAGTACGTACAGCAATGTACTTCCAGGGAAAGGCTCCAGCTAAAGACAGTAACTCTAAGAAAATTATTAATACAGGAAGCAATTCAAAGCAAATACAGACATTTCCATACAAGTGCTAATCTTTTAAATAACCTCTCTCCTGCTCTACAGCTTTGCCAAAAGGTGATTTTCTGACAGCAAAGAATGAAGTGACAGCATTGCAGAAATAACTGGGTTGGTATTTTACATCTGCCTCCCTGTATTGATGCACTTTTATACCAGCACCATACAGAGATAAAAAACACATGGACAGTTTCTAGAATGTTTAAATATACACGTTAAAAGTCATATATGTATATACATATACTCATAAACCATACACACACACAAGCAGTATCTATGGTTATTTCAAAAATCTGAAAGAAAACCAAAGGCAACAGGTACTTTTCTCTACATTCTGTATTTGCTATTTGTAGGACATCAGAATAAAGTATTGTCTAAAACAGTATTTAAGTGTTACTACAAGAAAATAAGACAAATTTACATTCTGCAAATCTGTACTATTAGTCTGCTAGGGATTGCATCAGTTTAGGCTTCCATGAGGTATACTGGATAAATAACTAGTAAGAGAATGACTGACATCTACTCCATTTAGCAGAACAGCGTGCTCCTCAATAAATGTAAAAGGCAAAACAGGATTATGGAAAAACTTCAAGAAGAGATCTGGAAGCAGTGATCTTTCTTTCAAGTTACTCTTATCCCCCCAACAGCAAAACCATCAAAGACTAGTGGCGGTGCACTGAGGCAAATGATTTGCTTCCTGTGAGGCACCTGTGTCTGGAAGACTGGTGGTATCTCACGTACCTTTACTCTGATCTAAGAAGTGCCCCTGGTTTGTGTGTCAGTCTGAGACGAACCACATCCCACTGTAGTTAGAGTGCCTGCAGTGACTGGTTTCAGTTCAGGAAATAACTACATGGTCAACTGAGCTGGAATTTGCAACATACATGGGGATAAGAGAAGCCAACAAGAACTTACAGCTTGGTGCTCACACTGAGCCCCAGATCCTGTGAAACCTGTTTCCATACCACACACACACACAGTTGCACTAGGCAAATTCCCATAGAAAAAACAAGACAGAAATAAGTAGGATGCCATCTACTTTCAGAACCACCACTGACTCACTAGGACATTGCCTAAAAGATAGGCAGGTTTTCTTCCCTCCTCCATGGGCATGGCTGTGATTGAGCTTTATTTAAACCCACCCAACCAACAACAACAAACCCCACTGTGGAAGGAAGGAGGACTACCTGTAATTGCTAGCTAAAGAGCAATGCACTTATTTGTTTAAGTCCAACACAAATATGGCAGAAGCTTAGGGACAAGACAGTTGAGACAAAATGACTCAGAGACACATTTAAAAAACCTTTTGAACTCTCTTTCTTTCTGTGCAATCAGCCTAATTACACTTGTGTTGAAGCCTAATTACACCTCTGCATTAGCCACCAGTGAAGTGTTTCTTGGGTTATTTCTGAGCAGCCTACGATTAAATGAGCCTCATACATTAAGTGACACTTTGTGTGTGTACTCTTACTGCTCCAATTATGTACCTCAAATCAGCCCCTGAAAATCCTCCTTGCTGCCAAAGATATCCCTGTGAAAACTGAAGGATATTGGAGGTGCCTTAAACAACACTGCCACAGTAAAACCAAATGCTGCTATGCAAGCTCTGTGCTCTACTTAGATTTGTGCTGCTTGAGATGCAAACAAGATTCATTTCACTACAGGGCTGTGCTATTCATTTATTAACTATTCTGCATGAAATCCATTTCTAAATGATTTCACTAAAGTTCATAAGCCATTTTAAAACTCAGAAACTGATGAAAAAGAAAATGATCCAGCAGTTACAAACCCCAAACTAAAAGCCTGATGGAGATCATTTTATTTCTCAAATTAAACAGCATATGAAATGGATTCAATTCCAAAATCATTACATGCTCCTTTTAATTAAAGCTTATGAAGGCTGCAGAAAGTGGTTACAATTCCAGAAAGAAGGAACTCCTTTCTGAGTTCACTGCTGTAGTAGCCTATGACTAACATCTGACAACAGACAACAAATGAGGCAAACAGAACAAGGTTGCCACATTTTTCCTTTGGTGATACATGCTTTAATATCCAAACCCTGTTACTAACAAGCACTATGACTTTAGCTGTGACAGCTGAGCATCCTCCTCTATTTTCTAGGCATCAGTAGTTCAATGTAAACAAGAAAAAAAACCCTGCAGTAGGCAGCAATTTGCTTAGTGTCATTAGCTCCCACCTCAAGAGGGGTTCTAATACACTACCTACAAATAACACTGACAGTGAAGGGCTTTGCAGGGTGGCCAACTTACTTTTGTATATTTATTGACATTTTAATTTGTATTTTTTAATATCAAACTTTCCCACTCTATTTAGGCCGGTTCCTGGTCAAAACAGTACACACTTTCTCACACACCCAGCTGCCCAGACCTAAGGACAGGCTTACACGAGTAAGTGGCTCACATGCTCAGATGCTCTCCAAGCTCTCCACAGGGCATGTGAAGAGCATGGAGCTGTATATCCCACAGAGCTCAGTGGAGCACTTGAACCACCACTTGTGGTAGGAGACACAGCCATGCCTTGGCTAGGTAAGCAAGAGAGCAGAGGTCTGCAGACCTGCATGCCATGTAAACCCAAAAGGATGATTTCAAAGGTAGGGAAGCTCAGAGTACTGCTACCACAGTGCTGACATCCCAAAGCTGTTCTCTAACCTCATTATTCTTCTTCACTTCAGTTTCCAGCACCAGCCTTTCCACAGACTATTGTTTTCAACCCACACTGTTCCCATAACCATGGTGGTTTTAGAACATTTTCCACTTTACTAACATCTCTTTTCTTTCCACAGAGATGAAGCACTTGCCCAGGACTGCACTGTGCATCCTTCACTATAACCACATTGGCATCATTTACCTCCCCTGTCACTGTAGGGTGGCTACAAAGCTCCCTGCTCCCAGTCGAGCATCCTTCCCTTCTATCGCTTCGACAGACAACTGGGTTTAATGACACTAAACCTGAGCAGCTTTTCACTTTCAAGCACTCCACAGCCTCCAAATACCCCATTCCGCTCTGCTGCAGTGATGCCAACTACCATGACCCTGTCTCCCATTCATGCTTTAAAAAAAACAAATGATACCATCATCCAGCATATTTCTTGGACAAGTCACAATAGGACCCATGTGTATTTCCACTTACAGAACAGGAGGCTGCCACAGTAAGCAAATACCCCCCTCTGAAAGCAGTTAATGGAAAGTGCAACAGCACAATGACGGATTTCTCTGCTATTCCCTGAGCTGTACCTGAGGGAAATGTTGGTCTAAGTGACTCGGCAGGAAAGACCCATCAGCCAAAAAGCAACAAACAACTCGGCTACGTACCCCTTTTTCAACAAGTATGCTGCATGCAAATTAAACCCAACCAAAGATAATCACTACCATGTTAATGAAACCCTGAGCACTGAACAAGTAAGTGTCAAGGGAGCATAAACGTGTATTTTGAAACCACAGCACATTATAACAGAAGCATCTTATGACTACCACGGTCACCTTCACCCAACAGCTTCTGCACAGTACAGAAATATTTGCCATCTGCAGTATTACTGAATAGGCATGTTCTCATTGCTCTATTAAAAATTACAGTTACACTTACTTGGGTCAGTAAGACAGCTGTTGAAAATCATATCATGCTTTCAGAAGGAGATTCTTTCTAGACATAGTTTCTTCAAGTAACTTCAGATTCATCTGTGAATAAGCAGTTGCCTCTAGACCAGAGCCAGTGCTACCAGTTCCCTTTTGCAGGATAGTCCACTTGTATCTAGACCCACAGGGAGCAGTTTTAAAGACTACCTTGATCCTGCATTAGCACTTAACTGTATACACTACCAGTAGTCCCACTGAAATTACCACCTGGAAGTTAAACAGTAGAATAACTCCTGCAAGAATTAAGCATTACATGAAAAGCTTCAATCAATAGGATTGCTGGTATACTGCCAGAAACAGAGGGACTTTCCTTTAACTCTTGGTTTGACTCCACATCCACTGAAGGCTTCACTCCTGTCAACTCTGAAGACTGGAGGGTCATGCATCCGTATCAGATGCAAAAAGAGGGCCTCACACAAGATATTCATGGCTACCTTCCTTCTTAGGTACACTGAATGACTGTATTTGAAACTTTCAGAGTGAATGTAATGGATATACCAAATCCCAGAAATGACAAAATTCTGTGTAACCTGGGACCTCTGGGAGATTATTACAAGATCAAAGTCAGGGAGCTGGTTAGGGTAAAATATAGAAGATAACTGTTTGCAAACTGCTCCTGTTATTGTATTTGAGCCTTTCCAACTACTGAATATAAGACTTTAATGTTCCTTCTACATCAAGTTTTGTACCCTCCTTTGCTTCAGTATCTGCTTTCTCACAGAACATCTGAAGTGGTGCTATTCCACAATGCCATTTCACCTTACTAAGGGTGCAACTTACCCTGTAAAAAACCCCTCAGAGAAGAAGAATCAGCATTGAGTAGTTTCTTCAGTCTAATGCAGAACAAAATAACCCAAATAAAACACCAGCAAATGTGCATTTCAGCACGTCAGCAGAGATCTCAGCAGCAGTACTGCACTGAGCACAAACAATTGTGTTTGTCGTCAGGTTTGGGCAAGTATTGCAAATCACCTCCTCAAAATTAAGACTTGACAAGAGCTTTGCTTTTAGGACAAAATCTCCATGCAACCTGGGTACAAAGGCCAAGTGGGAACCTGCAGGACGCTTCCCTCTCTTCCCTGCTTGACCTCATTATCTGCTCAGAGCCCACTTAGCAGCTCAGTGTAACCACTGAAACCTCACAAATTAACAGCATTTACAAGAGTGCACGAACTGTAAGCCACCTGGGGCAACCTTCCAACACAGAGGAGCTGCCACATGAAGTCTCATGGTGGAGCCTGAAATGAGGTTATTCTAACAGCAAGGAAAAAGCCTCTCTCAGAGAGCTTCTCCCAGTTCTTCCCAGCATCAACTTAAGATACAGTTATTCACTTTAAGTGAGAACAAGTGTAGTCTAGCATACTAATGGCTTTCTTGAGCTCAGGTTTCTGTTCAATAATCAGTAGCTTTAGAAGGGTTCAAGCATCTTGTTTTAACTGTGCCCTGACAGCAAGGATCCTGCCCAAGAAGGTGTGCTTAAGCATTTCACCATGTGCAACACAGCAGCTTTTCAGCTCTGCAAATCACAACACTGCTTGTTTGCAAATACCAGTTCAACCAGTAACAGAACAAATCACCAGCAGGACTGGTTCCCATCAGCACTTCATGTTCAACAGCAAAGGCAGCCCTACAGCTAAACAAGGTCATTAAGCAGCAGGAGGTGCTTACCAATACAGACATCAATGGGTATCTCCAGAAATGCTTTGTGGCTCTGGTGATGCTTAGTAACCAACTTGAGATAAGTTTCTTACTTGGTTTCACAACTCAAACATGCTTAAACTTAGTATTAGATTTGCTGCTTTCTTCATTTCACTCACTTTCCAGCATCCTTCTGGTAAATGATCATCGTTCCCTTCCCGCACTTGAGGCATTCTACACACATGACAACTCCAGGGCACACTCAGAAGCTCCCATTCCACTGACACAGTTTGGATGATGGGGCTTCATCCAGCTCAGTTGATGGCACACCTCCAATACTCATCAGACACTTGGTTTATCTCTGCCTATCCGGCTGCATGTTTTACTGCAGACATGTCCTGGGGTGACACGTGGGGAGAATCAGGAGAGCACTGGTATTTGCAATACACTACCACAAGCAAAGCCTATTATTTCACCGTAAGAGGGAACACCTAAAATTTAACTTCCTCTTACAGTTTAACAACCGAACACTATTAAACTCCCTGCATACAACAGGACCTCTTATTAGAAAAAACTCTTTGAAAAGCATCATGATCAAAATAGTGAAGACTGCTGTATGAATTTTTATTTTCCTTTTAAAAGTACCAGTGAAATATGAACGAAGTTCAACAGGGTGTTATAGAAACAAACCACCCAGCCACACCAGGAGTGCCTGGCATTCCTGTCCGTCAGGATGGCCTCATTTAATCACAAACTGGAAAAAGGAAAAGCATTGAAAGGAAGAGACAAGAAGGTCTGACCTCAAAAGTGCACACACCAATGCTGCAGGCTGCCCTTGCTTCCCTGGCAAGGGGCAGAGACAGCAGCTCATCCAGCTTTAGCTGTAGGGGGTTTGAAACATTAAACTTACCCTGTTGAGAAATCCCACATGGAAACGCTGGCAAAGGAGCAACGAAGCACTGATTTGTGATCTGTTACTTTCTACGCAGAGACAAGCAGCTGTTTCCCCATGCAGAAATACAGGAGTAAGGTGCAAAGATGAGGAATATAAATGGAACAACTGCCTTCAGGGACTGTTTCTGCACAGGGTATTTTGTTTCTTATATTTAGACATCACCAAAATGGGGAATAACAGAAAGGGGACACTGCATCACGTACAGCCCCCCATCTTGCTAATGAGACAAATTAACAGGAGGAGTCATTTTACAGATCTCGCTTCACACGTCAGACCCATGCTGAGATTGCAAGGCAGTTCTCTCAGCTGGGTTTCCTTTGATTTGTCAACTAAACACGTACTCTGAACGAATGGATCAATCCCTTGAAACGTATCCCCTTTCACTAACATGCTAAGAAAGCAATGTGCTGCTTTTCCAGATGAGAAGCCTGCAGGAAACAAATCTGGTTTTTTAAAAAACCTCTTTCAATTGTGCCTGTTCCCATCACCGGGTGCGGATCTCCACGCTGATGATACCTGAGCGGCAATTAAAAAGCGCTGCCCGTACCTTTTCCAGGCAGCTCTGGTGTGCATTAAGAAACCAAATTCTGCTATGGTACGGCGCATCAGCAACCCCGAAGCCATTCCTCCCCACCGCCTCTGCTTTGCTCTCTCCCGAGGCAAAGCCACCCACTCAAGCACCCATCCTGTTGACCTACAGCTGAGGGCACTAAGCTGCTCTGGCTCTGCTTTGTGCTGGGAGGTGAGGTCAGGATTGCCCCTTGGGCACTGCCAGCTGCTGTTTGTCCTGTTTCGGGCGGACATGACTAATGAATTTTGTGTGTTCCAGTTCCAACTATCCAGAAGGTTTCCACAAGGAAAGAGGAAGAGCACGTGTGGTCCCAGGACACTGTGCTGGAGCGGCATTCAGCAGCAGGTGCCTTTTCTCAGCAGCCCAGTGTAAGCCTCCCTATTACAGTATTACCAAATCCTGGCTCTGAACAGAGTACCGAATCTCTGAAAACATTATCCTCACTCTTCCTTCCGAATGCAGTGAATACTATTTAGCAATAAGCATTATATATGAGAGTTTTCCTTTAATTTTTTAATCTCACTTTTCTGATTCACATTCCCTATCTGGAAGGGGTGCCTTGAATCCTTAAGTTCCATGTTAAAAGTAAAAAACCCTCTGGGAAGCATGCATGGAGATACTGGAAGAAGCTGGAGTGGATTAAAAAGTAACTATAAAAAAGCAAGTAATTTCTCTACTTCTGAAGGAAGCCAATTACAGAAATCCAGCATTCACAGCATTTGAACTCATGTTTTGTGTGCAGTATAGTTCTCTATTCCTGCAAGTCCTAAATGAATATCCGGATCCAAAAGTCATCAACAGCATTAAGTGCCAAAACAGGCAGTGATCATAGCCAACAAATGTCCAGTAACTAAAAAAACAAATGCTGTTAAAAGCATAAGTACAGTGTAAATTCTTCCTGCACAATCCTCATTTGACTCAAGTCCACCATCATACCCAGCACACCATGCACTCTTACAGTTAATATGACATTTAACTGTCAGTAGGTTTCAGAGATAACAACTTTCTACACTCTACAACATTTCACATTGTTCAAAACTACCATTTCGAGCTGTAAACAGAAACAGAAATCGCCCAGTCAATTCAATAAATGATTTGAATTAGGTACCAAAACCCCCTGTGTCTCAGTTCCCAGGTGTTAGGGATTGCAAGACTTAGCTCTGCGATTCTTCTGAAATCAAATCTGAAAACAAACCTGAAAACAGGTCAAACGATTGCTGTGCACCTGAAACAGGCTACATTTACTAAGAAATCAGTTCAGAGTGCAGGCAGAAGCTTTGGGTGTCAATTCAATGGTACTGGGAGAAAGGAATGAATAATTCACTGGGTTTCAACAGTAAAAACTTCCCACTTTTGGTGAACTTTACCTCCAGGATTTGAGATTCATTCAAACCCAAACCACAGCTCAGCAGGTGCAAATTCATAAAAGCAGAGAGTTTGCATGACTTGCTTCTAAGTGAACCCACCATCTTTTTGCAAAGCAGCAGCTGTGGCAAGCAGTCTAAGAGAATAAATATTTATTCCTCCTTAAATAGAGCTGCTTTCCCACCCATGAGCACAGGCAGAATAATCAAAGGCTTCTCAAGGACAATTATAGGAAAAACTCCTGCCTGCCAAAGTCAACCACTGCCAGCACAGTGAAACATGGGACACCAGCTCTACAGCTCCTTTGAGGAAAAAGGCTTCCGTTACAAATCCCTGAGGATTTCAAGCTTGTTTCATAGCCACAAGGATTATTTCCCTCTTTTCCTGGCCAGCTCTTCCGTCAGAATTCATCAGTATCACTCCTCGCTGCTACATAACATCAACACAATGTATCACGTGGCAGCTTCGCTTCCCAAGGGGCATGAACAGCATATTAGCACTAACTGTATTTTTAAGTTCAATTTATCTGTTTGCTCTGATTTCTGCTATTTTTATATCTGACTATTCATCTTTTAAACCAGTCTTTTGTGATGAGAAATAACAAGAGAGATCAATTCCTTTTTCTTCCAGATGGGAAGATAAAAGTATTTTAGATAAGAAACAGCCCTTATCACTGGAATTGCTGAAGATACTCACCACAGAGTACTGAACAGCTGAAACATGATACACTGAAGTTGATGGGCTTAGTTGGATTTTTATTGTTCTTGGTTGAATTTTCTTGCTTGTGCTTCTAAATACTCCTCAGAGGCCAAAGACTGATGGATGGAACAGCAACACCTAGTTGGAGAAGGCCAGCAGCTGAACTTACAGCAAAGATTGGCAAGAGCTCTATTTTTGCATTCTGATATAGTCCATTTTACAGAATAATGGGTTTGTGCTATGGGACTTACATGCAGACAGAGCCTGGACTCTTTCCAAATCTGAAGGAATTCCAGGTTGCAAGCAACTCTGCAAGAGCCATGCTGGCAAGAAGGCTGGACACCCACAGAACCCCACAACACCTGCAGGAAGCATTGGAGCACTTACCTCCTGACATGCTTTATGATCACTCACACCAATACATTCCCCAAAGCCCTTCATTCTCCAACCCTGAAGCCCACTCTGTACAGTCCCATGTAAGAGATGATGGAAGAGGCAGAAGCAAGAACAACTGGATTGATCAGCATTGCTCACATGAATATTCCTGCTGTGGCAACAGAATCACCTGCACGTTCAGACTCAGGTAGTGTCTGTACTTAAGGTTGGGAGCTTTGGAACAAGAAGGGCTTGCTGGAGGAGTTTGGCATTGACACTGCATGTTTCATCAACACTGCTCATGTAAAACAAACGAGTTAAATCAGGGCTACTGAAGGCTCCTTCCTAGCTCCACCCCTTTTTTATCACTTGTTTCTTTGCCAAGAGTGATGCTATCTGCACAATATTCACACCCAGATTCTTATCTTTAATGTGGCAATATTGCAAATGCAAATTCCTGTTTTCTGCTCATAAGGAACAGAGCAGTGACTGAGCAACCATGCACACGTGTTGTCAAACCCTAATGAAATCACAGACGCCACTAATACCCAGTGACATGTTCAGACTGCAATCCCTACTGGGCATGTAATGGCAAAGGCAACTGCTGAGAGCATCCTGGATTATATCCAGCCTCTTCCCCAACAAAAGAGGATAATTAAGCTTTTGGGTATCAGCTGGAAACACTGTCTGGAACCGCTCCTCCATGCAGGGTTTTCCCAGCAGAGGGCACTTTTGATTCACAGACCACTTCAGATGCTGCTGCTTTTTTATCCCCCATCACTATCTCGAAAGAGCTGAAGCAGAGGTGGTGCTGTCTGCTTAAAAATAAAGACATCGTTGCTTTAGCTTCACTTCCCTTCCTCCCTCTCCCTTCCAACAAGTTTTATTAAGTTCTCATCTTTAATTCATGCCTGCAGCAGAGCTGATGTCGCTTTTTTTTTTTGCTATTAAAAAAGGATCCACAAAGCACAAGCCAAGCTTGCAGTGGTATCTCACCTGCATTCCTCCTCTATTTTTATTGTCAGTGATTTGTTAACATTCATTATCCTCAAAACCAGAAAAGGTTTTCCAACAGAAACATGACTATTCGCTTGGAGAGGAAGCAAACAAACCACCTACTAGATTACACAATCCATCCCCTGTGAGGGCATGGCACAGCCCACCAGAGATATGGCACAAATTAAACCCTCCAGTTGTCGGGGCGGGGGGAATGGCAGGATATCGGGGACCCAGGGAAAGAAACAACTTAGCAACTGTTAAGGTGAATTCCCCTTTGGGAAACTGTTGTTTCACAGTGGATGCAAAGTGAGAATGAGGGAGGATGTGCGATAAGACAGTGTCTGGGGGAGCATTTTCCAGCAAAAGCCCTGGGAATTGAGATGTGTTTAACAGCTAAAATAAAAAGCAGTATTAAAAGCTAAAAAGCAAAGGATGTTTTAGTCAAGTAATGCACACATCTGTCCTAAGTTAAAACACTGGGAAGCACTGCAATTCTGCTGTGATTCTGCTTCGTTTGTGTACAGCTGGGATGTGGTTTTTAGGTTGGCAGCACCATGTAGCTGATTGAAGGCCAGACAGCCTATTTTAGGGTGGTAAAGATGCCAAGAGTCCTGTCCTCGGGTTTCCTACTATGCAATCCTATGCCTACTAAGGCACTGTCCAGGGGACTAACAACTCAGCAGACTCCACCAGCATGTGCTTGGACCCACCAGCATCCACATCTGGCATTTCAGCTTCTACAACAGCCCTCAGACACCTGTGTGTAATAGAAATTTCATAGAGGTTGATCTATGTCATGCTGCAGATGAAGAGAAGCTGGTTCAGTAGCAAGTAGCCCAACTGAACAAGTCATTTCCTCTACAAGTTATACAATTTTGAATCACTCTGGTCCCTCCTGGCTCATGGATGAACAGTTTTGTTTTCCAAAAGTCAGAGCAGCGGGTGGTGTGGTCATGTTGTGTAAGATAATACAAAGAGCAGAACAATTACTGCCAAAGGAAAATACACTGTGCCATAGGCTTTGTATTTGTTACCATGTTTTTAAGTAGGACTTCTTGCAGAATCACTTGTTTGCTTGTGTCACTTTGACGTTATTACCAACCATGTCTACAGATGAGGAGAAGCTGTCGTAAACATGTTGAAATTAAGTGCAAGAAAGTCATTGAAGATCTCTGAGATTGTGCAATATTAGTATAATAATACGCTGGGGAGGAAGGTTATGGGAAAAATCAAACTCCAAATTGCAGAGACTGTTGCTTTTGGAACAACAAAGAGCGAATCCCAAGTACGTCAACAGTTACACTGAAGTCAGCAGAGCTAAGCCAGTTTACACAATAATTCCCCAAGTATTTTATTCTTCTGTTGCAGGGAAGGGGCACATTATTCAGCCTATGCGAGGCAGCGAGAGGAGCTCTACACTGAGAGGGCAGCACAAACACAGTGTTAAAAAGTTGAAGTTTGGACTCAAAAGCAAAAGAAATGTGGAATTAGGCCCCTTCTACAGTTCTATACTTTGCCTTTAGGGCTTGTAATAGGGTATTTAATTGCATGATACTTCAATTTCTTTGCTATTATGTTACAAAAGTTGTAACTGTTGATACTAGATACTTGAAATTAGCACCGGGTAGCAATCCTATGCCGTGTTAAGCCCAGCACCAAAATGCCTCCCCACATCAGCACCAGCTTGTAAATCATTAACAATATTGGGAAAAGAGGATATTTCCCTGTTGGCTGTTAATCACTAGCAGGCCTCAACATATATTCAGTAGCAATAATTTCAAGAAAAATACATGAAATCTGCAATAAAATGATGTTTGTCTGGTTTCCAAATCCTCCACAGGCACTTTTCTACTGCTTCAGCGTGCCCTGAAACACAAAGCACTACAGGCTGTACTATGGTCCTTATGAAAACAAGACCCACCCAGAGAATCCTCACAGCCATCAACTTCAGTTCACACACGCAAGTATGTGTATCCAAGCTATGGCCTCCACATAAGCTACAAGAGCTTGGTGTCCATACCTGGATCCTGTAATTCAGACAAATGAAGTAACAAGGAGCACAATCGTTCGAAGATTCACAGCAAAAAGATGGATATTTTAATGCAGACATAGCTCTTGATTGCATGGCCCACAAATTGCTGTCATCAGCACTGAGGGCACAATATTGGCACTATAGCCAGAAGAAATCCGTATCCCATTGCAGGCTCCAGGAATAACAACAACAACAAAAGCCAGCAATCAAACTTCGGGCAAGAATGGTAAAAGACTTCTGAGCAAACTTTCTAACACAACTTACATACCCAGGCCCAATCCTCCTGCTCCGTTTACCTCTTCCTTTAAAACATTGCTTATCCCAGCAGTCAGCCAGTGTGCCAGTGCCAGTTTAGCACACGGAATAATACATCCAGCTCCCAGCTCTTGCAGGACTGCAGCAGCCCCAAAGACTTTGGCTGCTTCCATCTACCAGAGGCTTCCCCAGTGAAGGGAGAATGAGAGGACTGTTTGCATCTCTCTACAGCCCTGAAAAACTTCATGCTACCACTGAGCTTTTGCTGAATAGACAGTGCCAGGAAGTCAGTGCCTGTGAGCTCCTGCTTGTTTTCAGGCCTGGCAGTGATGGATTACTTACAACCACAAGTTGGGCACAAACCAGCTGTCTATCTGTTCTTTCCCAAACATCTTGCTTCAGTTTCTGTATTACAGAAGTGTCAATGCCTTGTCTCAGGATGCCTCCTGCATAAAGACCACATATTTCTCTGAATATTTTACTGTCATACAGAGGAACTGCACTTTTTTTTTTTTTTTTAAGCTATTGCTCTTCCCCTGGCACATTCCTCATAATGAAAGTCTCTCTGCTCCATAGACCTGAAGCTGAAATGACAAACTGCACTACAGCTTTCCTCTGCACTGAAACCCACACGCACAGATCCCACTGTCTTCTGACACACAAGAACCTGTGCCACACTTCCACCCCTGACAAGGCACCTGTCTGCAACAGCAGCAACTCTGAATGTCATGTTCCATCATGGACTAGAGGGGGAAAAAAGGAGGAAACACAGCTAGGACTCTCCTCCTGGCCCTTCACACAAACACTAAAGGGCAAAGCAGCATAACAGCTTTGCTAAGAGTCTAAACCCGCCATGTCCAAGACTGCATGTTATCCTTTGGATTAATGTATACAGACTCTACATGTACAGGCATATATACAAGTTCGTGTGGGATTCAGTTACTCCAAAGGATGTCTGGGGGAAAAGACTGTAAACAGCACCTCTTTAAGACTTTCCACTTATGGTGGTGAAGATAAAAAATACAAGTTACTGAATTGGAGTCTGTCAGCCACCATGACTAAGTACTGAACACACTCTGAAAACCTTCCAGATTTGCGGCAAAAGCTGCAGTAACAGCTCCATGCTGCCCTGCAAAGTTAAAGCAATTCCCTGGGAACACCCTGGGTCTAACTGCAGCACTGTCTACACAGCAAAAGCAAAAACCAAAACACAGATGAAAGATGTTTCCCCTCTTCTTTCCCTGAAGGGAAAAAAAAAAAACCAACCAAAAAACAACATCCTTCTTAGGTTGAGGAGGAGATCACAGGGAGGAAAACATGTAGGAGTCCAGACGAAAGGCTAGAGCTGCAGACCAGGCACTGTGCAGCTGCTCCAGCTACGCACAGTTGTTAAAAAAAAGCATTATACATTTTTCCTCTCTCTTTAGATGTCTTGCCTGGATGCTTTAAAGCAGCCTCGGAGGAATGTGCTTTTGGGTCTGAATCCCATAGGGAATTATCCTTTGTGGTGGATGGTCTCCCCTTGGGGCTCGTCTGTGTGTTTTGCTTTCATGTAATCCTCCCACCTTGGTTTTCTAATGTAATGCTGTCCATATTATTACAGCTCTTTGATACTCTCAAACGGTACTTACTCATGCTGTCACATTTTCAGCTCTTCCAGACTGGGTCTGACTGGCTTGGCTGGCTTGTGGTTCATGCAATAAATACTGAGTTAAGTTACCAGAAGATAGCATGGAGCAGTTGCATGCCAATGGCAGGCATTTCACACAGGAGTGCCTGGGCCATTTGCTCTTTCCAAGCAGGATGTGCTGGTGATGTGTGCGGGCATGTCCTCCACAAGAACAACAGAAGTCTAAAATACAAGCACCATTCTCTGGTGTCAGAGTCTGCTGACAGCTGCTAACTAGTTTTTTGTCCTAGTTCCCTTTTCATTCTGCAGCTTCTGTTCCAAGAAGGTTCAACAGATGACATGCAAATTTTTAAGGCAGTTCATTACTGTGGTTTTGATCAATTTACCAACAGCCCACCAGGTCCATCATCCTTATCTGTAGACAAGGCTCCCACTACACTGCCTACAACTGAAGCTTTTTCAAAAGACATGAGTCTTCACTGCCACTACTGCTCTCATTTGCACTGAGAGCAGGGTTTTGTGGTTTCCTTTCTATATCCCTTGCATCACACAACATCAGTATTAGGTCTGCATCATCTTCATTGTCTCACTGATGCACCATGGGAATTTAACCATAAAGCAAGCCTCCACTTTGAGCATTCTCTTTTCTTCATTCTGGCATGAATTTACACCCTGACAAGTTGGATCTTTAATAACCCTCCTACACACATACACAGAGACAACTTCAGTACCTCCTCCGCTCACACAGTGGATACCCTTAAAAATATGAATCAACGTTTACCCGCAGTTTTCCTACAGTGCTATCTAACTACCAGCAGTTATCGCCCATGTGTACGAACAAACTCAAATATCACTATATGGCTGACTGCTCTCCTGTGGTTTCCCTCTTGAAAGTCATCTCCACTTGCAATGCAGGCTTAATAACAGTGAGGAAATGCAGTCCCATCAGACTACCAATATAAGGGACATGGTCTCTGGTTCTAATCCTCCTGCTTGCTTGATGAAGGCCCACAACTAATCCAACACTCATCACAGACCTGCTTTCAGTTTTGCCACCTTCAACACTGCAATAGTAATTCTGAACTTTTCTGCAGAAGACTAAGAAATCAATGACTAAAGGTAAATTTTGTGGCTAATTGATTTTACCAATAATAGTGTGCTGCACTTGAGCTATTCATTTAATGCAGGGAAGTATTTCATGCACAGAAGGCAGATAAACTCCACGCATGTGAAGAGGTGACAGCGATCATGCTCATTAGTGACACTTTCCCCTATGTTTTGAAGGCTTCTCTGAACAAGAAACTCAGTCTTGGCTAAAGAAAACTGTGATTACATCTCACTAAAGTTGGCCTATTGCTGTATATACTTCATTGCTACAGCTACGTGAATTTCTGCCTTTAACTGGCCTAACATTAAAAGATGTGGAGAAGAAATGCCAACTCACTGTGTCACTGCCCCCCATTTATGCTATTATAGAATATATATTTTCATTATATTATTAATTATTATATTATTCTAAATCTATAATGTAGTAATCCACAGCCATAGGGTTAAGTAAACCTTCCTTCTTTTTCTCCCTCCCTTCCCTAAGGAGAGTAGATTCAAAGGAGAAATGTTCAATTTCATTTACAAGATGTGTCCTGAGCCAGTACTCAAACCATGTCGTGTGGCAGCAGCCCTCAGGCCATTCCACCAGAGTAGAGCTCTCACAACAGTAGCACAGCAATTCTGCTTTGTCTTGTTGCTAACTGGGTTGAAAAGCAGCAAAGTCAGAAGAGGTTTTGCTTCATTCTCCACTGCACAGCAATAAATCGACACAGCACAGCTGCAATCTGCTCAAGCTTAAGGAAGGAAGAAAACTATTTGGGGCTCACATCTGTGCAGCAACTATTAAGAGAACCTACCCACCTCTATTCCACCAAAGAACTGACCTAGCTGTGCTGTTCACTTCTGTTGACGACATTAGCTTGAGGAAACTCTCAGCATGCTTATTTTGCAAACAGCATTTTGCTTGGAAATTACAAAAGAATCAGAAGTGCCACTTGCTGTTAGACAACATTATAATGCAAAATGAAGCACAAGCATTGTGATGGGAGAACACATTCATTAACTCAAGAGAGTTGGCAGTCTTCTGATAGTTGATTTTTCTCAAATTCAAGCCCCTGGACTCACGTGATCTGAAAATCTGAATTTTCTTCCTTTGTTAAAAGCATTTTCTGTCCGCCCTCATCACTGCAGGGGCTCAAAGTTACTCACTTAAAGGGCAAGGATAAAGATTTACAATTTTATGTCGAAGCATCATCTATTTTCAGGGCAGTATTATCATTCTGCATCAGAGACTGGGCTGGGCTGGAAGGAACCTCAAATCTCATCCAGTTCCCACCCCCCACCACAGGCGGGGACACCTTCCACTAGACCAGACTGCTCCAAGCCCTGTCCCACCTGGCCTTGAACACTGCCAGAGATGGGGCTTCTCTGGACATCCTGTTCTAGTGCCCCACCACCCTCACAGTGGTTACCAAACATCAGGTTTGGTAACTGTACAAACAACATGCAGGGTTTCTGTTCCTTGCCTCTATACAAAACTTTGATAATTCTCAACAGTCACAGACTCAATTCCCATTTTGTTACAGCTACACAATTGTGCTGACTTACACACAGTTGTGACTGATGTTAGGATAATGGAGCAATCAATTTATTGATTTTTAGATTCTATAATGGCCTTATTTACTTTTTTGAACTATCTTTGACCTAATACCTCTGAGGATATCCACAAGGTGTATGTTACTGTAGAAATATCCAGCAGTATTCTTGAAAAATTTCCTTTCTGGAAGAAGAGTTTTCCAAACAGGGCCTCCTTAGAAGAGCACAAATGGATCTACGCAAAGTCTATCACTTCTGTAAGAAACCAAACTGGACAGGTCAAGTTGCAGAGTGGCGAAAGGAGATGGTCACATCCTTTGAAGATGCAGTAGCAAAAATACCAAAGACAAAACACATTTGGCTATCACTTAGTTTCTTCAGGAACCACTTACCTGTGAACCAGTAGCTCAGGAGAAGTCATAAGGAAGAAAAAAGGAAGAAAGCAAATGGAAAGAAAAACGGTTTACTACCTTGCAGTACATTTGGGAGCCTACCCTTCACATAATGCACACAGAACAGCCTCCCTGGCCAGGCCACTGACAGAAAACATGAAGTTGCCAAGACTTAGATGAATGAAGCTTAATGACAAATGGAGAATCTGGTTTTTTTCTGCCTTCCACAGTTTGCCACACACCCAACAGAGCCACCGTGCTCTCAGGGCTGCTAGCGCTAATTAGATCTGCGCAGCCAGAATGGAATACATGAGGGTTAAAAAAAAGACTCTCTGAACCCACTAGTACATATCCACAGGAACTATTCATTTAAACTTCAGCTAAATACGTATTTATCTCTGTGCTCTAAAGTCCAATATTCCTCATTTACAATTTAACCTCTCCTCTTTTATGCTTTGTAGAAGTTGTATGAGATCATTTATGCAGAGATTTAATATTTATTAAAAATTCAAGCAATTGGAAGAGCCAAGCATTTCAAAGGGTTAGCAATCAATGCACACAACCCTCACACCCTGCCCAGCCGGAGAAAGACAGGCAGAAACTGTCAAGTGCACGTTAGGAAATGTTCTGTGGTTCACATCCCTGGCAGAGCATGAGAAGACATAGCTGCAAAGAGGGAACGCAGGCCAGATCCTCCAGTAATGTAAACTGTAAAAATAACTCCTCTGACTGCAAGCTGGCTGTGGAGTTGGACTCAAGTACTCACTGAAGTCACTGGGGTAGATTGTAAGGAAAAACAATTCCCAGGAGGAGGAGAAGGTGGCAGATATAGAGCCAAGGGGGGAAAATACATCATTCAAGCCCACAGCCAGAATGGAGACCTCGATATGCACTGCTCCCCCAGAGCTATGGATCCATGTGCTTGTCTGGCCCATGCTGCACTTTCCAAAGAGAGGGCACAGCTCATTGCACGTTATGTTGACAGACCTAATTCCCCTGCATGTTTGCTCCTTTAAGAATTACTCAGAGGATCCATCATCCAGAGACATCTTTCAAATACAGACAAAATCCCCTACACTTCCTACAGGCTGCATTCAGTCTGTATACACAGTTGTAAAGCTATAACCTCTCCTTTGCTAAACAGCACTGAGTAATTCCATGCAGAAGCCCACCATGAAATCCCCACACAAACATATCTAGCAAGATGCTCTCAAAACCTTTGTTTATTCAAGCTTGATTTTATAACGTTTTGACAGGATCCAGAGGCTGCCATTTGTACCCTTGACCCACCATCAAGAGCATTTACATGTTTTTTTATCTGAGATGTAGATTTAATAGCTTTCTATTAGGTCTCTTCTGATGGGGTCTTTGAAAGTCAAAATCCTGTTACTAGCACAGGAAAGGTTAGAATGTTTTCCATTATACGCTATCCAAGCCTCTCATCTATATTAGAGTACCTAATGGTCACCAAATATCAGCCTGTAACTTCTGTGTGAAATAGGAAGATATTATGCCTATTTTTAGACATGAAACAGGAAGGAGAAAAGTGCCTTAACCAACCTGCCAAAGGTGATATGAGAATCTATAGATGACCCATGAGCCTTTCATACCCTACTGTGTATTCAAGAAACAGCCCTTCCTCCTTGTATGACTGTGTTAGTACCTAAAGGGGTTTTTTACACAGCATAAAATAAGGTGAAACATTTCTTTCCACTGGAAAGACCCCAAAACCACAATTACACACAAACATCACCTTTAGTCATTTCAAGAAGCCTTGTTTAGAGGCATTATTTTAGCCACTTACAGGAATAAACCATGTTAGATCTACGTAATAAACCAAAATTACGTTAATTAAGGAGAAAATCAGCACATACTGCTCAGGGTGCCTCAGAATTAGAGATAAACCCATTCCAACTTGCAAACTAAATGCTAGAATTAGAGTTTAGTAGAAGCTTTCTGAATTCCTCTGCATCATCTAAAATCTTCTCCCACTTTCTTTTCATTCCTTCTCCTTTACATACAGCCTCAAGTAACTTTTCTGTGATAATATCCCCAGAGAGCTGCAAATTCTTAATGAAAGCCCAATTAAAAAAATAGAACAAATATAACTCAAGATTTCAAATGTAAATTGTAAATAATAACATGCAACACCTCCCCTTCCCCCCCTCCTTGTCTGGATTTACAGTGAGTTTCTATGCATTCTCTTTTCTGGAGGTTTTACTGCATTGAAGAGGCTCATAATGTAATATGGGACAGCTAAGCTAATGAAAGACAGTAACTTTTCAAAGCCTACATGTAAATACAAAATATTCTGCAGTATAACTACAATGAGCTTCTCTCCTCAAGGTGAGTGCTCTTTCGAAACAGGATCTGAATGCGTGCCCCAGCTTGGCACTATGTACTGGGTTTAGTGGCTTGATCCATTTTAATACTCAAATACAGTTCACAAGCAGCAATATCTAAGGGTAAGCAAACAAAACACACCACCAAACACTGATAAGCTTCTCACTAAACCAAAATACAACTCCTGAATATATGTCTGGCATGTAGGGATAGCTGGTGACACCTGCATTTGGCAGTAGTCTCAGCTACTTCAGAGATCCATGTGAGCAGAAGGTCTGCATTGATTATTTATTTTAATCATACATGTGACCATGTATCCAAATGTATAACAACAAACAAAACTTATTAAATCTCTTGTACATACTGCAAGGAATAGATCCCAATGAGCCATAGAGATAAAAATCAAGGGAGGTAATGATCTAATGATTGATCGTATCTTAAAGGTCTTTTCCAACCTAAATGATTCTGTGATCCTGTAAGTAAATAAGAGAACTAAAGCAATATGCCCACCTCGTCTGAAGAACTGCCCACTCCAAAACCTGCTTTCCAGGGAAAATGTACAACAGCTCCCAAGCACCTGGTGGAACAGCAGCACAGCTGTCGGGTAGCACATACATAGTCCAGAGCTTACTCAAGCTTTGCAGATAGGAGATAAGCAACACTTTATATTTCACTCAGATGTAGATTATGAGCCAGGGAAAAGCAAGCTTAAAAGGTGAACAGCTTCTTTTGGCATTAGCTGAAGTCTCTGTATAGTCTCCAAAGAAAGCCGACAGAGAGGTCAAGCTACAGTGTGGGAATTCTACAGTCAATAAAAACCCTGGGTTTTAAGCTCTGAGTCAGAAAAATTCAATGTGGATGACCACTTATTGAAAGGGTCATCATCCAACAGAGAGAAAATTGCTAGAGCAACAAAGAGCCCAGAAGTATTCCTCAGCTTATAGAAACCACAGAGAAGGGCAAATTCTAAATCTGTCTCCTCCTCGTATTTATCTAGTCTGTCTCCAAGGATCAATTTATCCAGCAGAAACAGCATTGTGATGTTGCAGTCAGGTTCCTCCTTCTCTGAAATCTGAGCTTAAATCATAAAACACAATTATTGTTTTATGGCTGCACGCTGACATTTAAATCCTTCTCTAGCACTGAAAGCATAGCTCAGGCACCTCACCGACAAGCAATCAGGGCAGATGTGAGCTCTTGCCCCAAGCTTTTATTCAGTTTTCCTCAGTGGAGCAGCTTTACTTTCTACTATACGCTAGGTGACTGCAGTGTGCGTTGGCACTCTCAGGGTGTCAGAGTCAAAGCCTAAGAAGAAGATTTACAGATTTCCCTCTACCTCCCAAAGCTGCAGCTATTTCCCTACTGGAGAGGATTTCACAATGCAACCGGTCTAAAATGATTGTGCCCATTAGGCTATGCCTGCACTGACTGCAGGATTCTAACCCACCACTAACCTTGCCTAGGTGCTCTCGTACTACAAACACCGAAGCAAAGCTTGAAGGGGCAAATCCATGGATGCTGTAGCAGGACTTTCCACACATTAACCACTGTGAGATAAAGTCAGCTCAGAGTCCTTCAATAGAATGCCCCACTGCAGTGCTATTAAAAGCCTTTTATATGTAAAGGCAGGGAGATATCCCTCCCCTACAAGTCCTCTGCAACTGTCCTCCTTTCTGACATGCATTCTTAAGGATCCAGTTTTATTCTTTCTCTCTTCACTGGGGTTAAACCACAATACTCCCATTAGTGCTCCCACAGCAATGAATTTGGTTTGCTAATTACTGCAATCAGGGAAGATGGGGAACACGAGGTACAGATTAAAATACTGCTCAGGCTGGGTTCTTTCCTAGTACTTCACCCTTTTGATATATCCCTGTGGTAGCTCAACACTGAACAGCACTTGACTCAGGCTCAGTTTGGAGTAGGGAGAAATTAATTGCAAGCTAACAGGATTCAAATTGGTACAAGGGATCCCATCATTATGGGACAAGAAAGAGTAAAACCACAGTACATCAGCCAGCTAGCAAAGGGCTTCAGTCAATGCAGTGGAACAAGCAACACCATTGCTGAGACATGATGAATTGATACCTCAATAATCGTAATTTATTAGTTGGTGGTGCTGAATTAGCACACGGACCAGGCGGGAATGCACTAAACCTACACAGTGTTTGCAGAAGGAACAGCATTTCCTCTGCAAGGGCTAACTTGAACTAATTTTACACTGATGTGAAGATGCGTCACAGCTTAATTCAAGCAGCAGTTATGTGTACTGGAGGATGAACGTGTAAATCAGCAGCAGACTGGGAAACAGAAGGCTCCTGGTGTCAAATGTCAGTGGAGTTGCTCACTCACTCTGCAACCTTGACAAGTCATTTGACTTCCTGGTGCTTCAATCCAGACAGCTACAGAGCTGGGTTATAAACAAGATACCCACTATGAGCCACATTCACCTACTGAGCCCAGAATTTGGGTAACCTTCATCCCCTATGCTGCTGTATTTCAAATCAGCATTGGACTTATTACTTGAACTGGCCTGTGGATTTTTAAAGCCATGTGTGACAAACAGGCTTTATGTAATGAATTACAGTTAAGCTGTGAGAGTAAACTTGACAGACATGCACATGCATCCGCATTCACACAAAGCCCAACTGTCCCAGTTCCACAAGAGAAGCTCCAAGGGATCATCTATAAAACAAACCGAAGGCTCAGTTGTGGTACGGGTGAATGCACCTGCAATGATTTCCTTCCAGGTAGCACACAGATAGGGCAGCAGAGACTAACAAGTGTGGATCCCTGTGGGCTTACATTCCTGTTCCTCCTCTCTGCTGAAGCCTGTGCCACCGAATAGTCGTAACTTGTTGCTAAACGAAGCAATCATTCACATGGTCAGTAATGCCACACTTTCCCCCCATTCTGCTGAGCAGGCAGAATTTTAGGAATTTGAAATATTCTCCAGTTAGTTTCAGAAAACAGAATGTAACCCATCGACACTGGAGATGCCAACACAGCTCACTGGCAGCTGCTATTCCCCTCACATCTTTTGTTAGGGAAAATCTTTTGGATGCCAAACCCCCTGAAGCACAGATCTAGCATCCTCACACCCAGCTGGAGCTTAACAACTCCTTTTGCCTCTTCCCACCTGAGGTCAGTGAGGGAAAAGCAAAGGTCCCCTAGGCATTGACTCCAGGGAGGATCAGAAGAGCATGCTGGAGGTGAGGGTCTGGGACCCTGAGCTAAGGGCAGTACATAAACAAATCACACCACTGGGAAGACTAAAAGGCATGAATTCATACTGAATTGCAAAAAAATGTTTTGCTTGGCAAACCAGGGCTTTGAAAGCCCTTCTCATGTATATCCTATACTCCAAACTGCATAATCAAGTGGGGCTATTTCAGAGTAATAGATACCTGAGCCCTTTTTCAAGCATGCCTAAGTGGATCTATTCCTTCCTAAAGCTTCCCGGGAAGCCAGTTACTAAAGACAGAAAACCACAAAATTATACGCTCCGTATTTATAACCAGCTATTCACCCTAGAAGACCTCTGGAGGATTTATAATTAAGAAAAAGAAAATGCTTAGGCTAGAAAACTGGCCCAGCAAGTTTGCTATCAAGATCCTCCTTCCCTGGGCTTGCAGAGTGGAAACACCCTCAGCATTCACACCTAGTTCTCCACCACGAGATAATGATTAATACCAGCACTAGATCATCCTCAGCAACTGCCTCAGTTTTCTGCAAGGCTCTTGGTAGATTGAATTACTGAATGGTACTCAGCAGCTCTAAGCAAGCTGTTAGAAAGTGCAGCTGGCATCCATCCTGGGTACCTCATGTGGCACATTCACATAGCATGATGCAGAAATACTGGCTGG
The DNA here is from genome assembly GCA_025447955.1 of Psilopsiagon aurifrons. Classification (NCBI taxonomy): domain Eukaryota; kingdom Metazoa; phylum Chordata; class Aves; order Psittaciformes; family Psittacidae; genus Psilopsiagon; species Psilopsiagon aurifrons. Next base: position 63,215 of record JAOEHY010044753.1, read on the forward strand.
ATGGAATGACTTTTCTGATGTCCTTCATCTGAACAGGTTTGCTGTGCTTTGGGTCAGCTCTGAGCTGATGTGGTAGAGCTGTTTACAGATCTACTCATGTCACCCTCTGAAGCTCCACAACTTCAGGACAGTGCCTTAAATCTTTCTAGCAAGACCAAGACTCTTACAGCGATGACCTCCTCCCTTCCTTCTTGAGGCTGAAGGAACAGCCTTGTATTTTCCTGTATGGTTATAAAATAATCATCATGTCCCTATTACTTCTGTATATTGCAAGCATTTTAAAAAGGAAGTAGAAGTTATTATCTCCATGTCACAGATAAGCAATCAGATGGTGGATTGCTGAGTAATTCACCCTGTTGCCCAACAATCTAGCACGAGAACTTGGTAGCATAAATCGTTTAACCTCAACAGCTCCACCAATAAGCACTACTGGCAAGAATACAGCCTGTCCTCTCCCAGACAGCTATTTTTAGAGAAAAAAAAAAAAAAAAGGTTTTAAAATCATGAGTCTGGCAGCCTCTGCAAACAGAAAAAAAAGCCAACTCGGACAGTAACGTGCATCGTGCCAGGGATTAAGATTTCCATTCAATTCAGAAATAAAAACATCACATACAAGTTAAGTCCTTCTGGAATGACTACCAGGTGGAAGCCAGTATCTGACAGTGGAAGAGATCCCATCACTTGTTCAATTTTTAGTTTAACATACATAGTTCAGCATTGAGAACCACTCGCTTTCTGATTAGTAGGAGGAAAAGATTGACTTTTACTGATTAAATCCTAATTTTGTCAGAACAAGCTTCAAGTCAACAAATGTATCAATACTTCACTAGGAATCAACAACAGGCTCTCATTTGGGTACTCGTATTAACAACCTTTGTTGCATAAAATGACAAGGCTTTTCAGACTAAGCTGTTTTAGCAGGTACAACTTAAGCACTTGCAGCACATCTCAGTAAGTCTTTGAACAGCAGGATACACCTTCCCAATATAAGTCACAGGGTGCTGAACACCCCCAAAAAGTCTGTTCTCTACATTGTGCAAATGAATACAGTTGAAGCAGTACAAATCCCTGTCATTACCAATGTAAGTTATTCTGTCAAAATAAATAACCACTAGGAAAATAAGCACACGATGCCACAGAAGGAAGCCTCTGAAATGATCAGAAATCCTATTTTGAGTCCCATTAATAGAACACAACATACATCTTGCAACAGCTTGCACATTTGATTTGCCTGGATCTATAAAAACAGAGGAAACATTTATTCTAGTAAGAGGTATCAGAATACAAAAATGGAAATAAGAGTAAGGTGGTAAGCAGGATTTATGTAAATGCTGGAGTGAGGAGCACGTTGTACCAACGAGTCACTGGGATTTAGGCTCTCAATTAACTGAATCCTTACAGCGGTAATTTTTTTGTAGGAGCATCATTTTTATCTGTGTTTACAAGCAGAGAGCTTACTTATTTCCTGTTTTTCTATACAAAACTGCCTCTTACCAAAAGAACACAAGTCTGGAAGAGCTCCCACTTCTCACCCTCCTAATCCACCAGGATGACACTGAGGCATATCCAAGAGCTGCTTTCCCAAGCTCTTCCGGACCAAAAGACTCAAATGTGTGAGTTCTCCTCTACCGCATAAGCGCAGAGCTATGCAAGTGCAAGCTTCCAGGGTCCACACCACTGCTCCTTTCCTGACACAACTCACACTTTCTCGTTCATTCTGCAGTTGAAATAATTTTTCATAAACCCAATTTTTCCTGTGCTCTCAGTTTCAATAAACAATAACAAGCAGGTATTTGTCAAGTTGCCATACAACTTACTCTGTCACTCATTTGCCTTTGGCTTTGCCTTAGGCTTATGCCTATCTGAGGTAACCCAAGGTTGCCAGACAATAATTCAGCTCCTACCAAATAACACGTGTGCACATGCACACACACACAAAAGCACCAACACCCCCCACAAAACATACTTCCTTTTTTTTTCCCCTCTCTGGGATAATGCAGACTTTATTACATCTGCTATTACAAGTGACTATAATAATGTTCTCTAACAAGCAGCCCTAAGGTCAAATGTGCCCCCTGATCAATTTACTAGAGGTCCATGGTGCTGCTGCTGTGTGGAGACTGTCTGGGGAAGAAAAAAATATTCCCTTTATTCCTTTGCTCCACCCAAAGAAACAAAAAAAATCTGCCACAAAGACATTTTTCTTCTCCCTCTGCTCTTGACAAGTCAGGTAAACAGGGAGGGAGCATCTAGCTGCAAAGGACTGTAAGAGACCAGCATTTGTACAGGCATATAAAAACATACTGTTCATTTACCAAGCTGTTCAATACATGAGGATGATTCAGAACAAGGCTAAGGAGACTGGGAAGATGTCTTAGCAAAACACCTGCAAAGCTATTTTGCATGAGGACAAATAAAAGGCACTCTGGATGCGAGTGTCATGTGGTCTTCTTTATATAGGAATTTAGCAATTCGGTACATCGCCAGAGTGAAAGCACTCTGACAAGCAATAGCACTAATTCAGAGATGCTCTTAGCAGTGTAGCCATTGCATTAACCTATTCCTTGCTGTCAGTACACCTGTGACTGTTTATCAATTTTTGCTCAACAGCTCAGTATCAACCATTAAGGAAAACCCATCAAAGCAGACTCAATATGAGGAGACTTGCTACAGAAACCGCTTCCTGTTTGCAGTCAAGCAGTAGGGAAGGAATTAATCTCATTGGCCAAAAGGGCTGAGTACCACTCTTACTCACGCCCCATGGCATGACTTTTGTTTCATACACTGTGATTTGTTTTCATCTCTATGCATGGGGTTTAGTCACAGACTGGCACTGACGTTAATGGGAACGGCCCTATTCAGCCCTGCAACTGGGGAACAGAGCAGAGCTCCAGGTACCTCTAGCTATCAGTAAAGGATTCTTTGGATTGTCTTCGCTTGTTCACTATGTGCAGATTCCCATCACTTCTGATGAAACATGGGAATTCCTGCAAACATGGAATGAGCAGCTCCGTTAAAAAACACACCCCCAACAAAACAAGAAAAAGTCCCCCTTGCAAATGACCTATAATGCGTCTAAATAAAGCTTGAGCTGTTCCTTACTCATGCATAACTTCATTGCTTCTGTTCCCTCCACACCCTGCCCAGTTGGCACAATTTGCAGAAGGGTTTTGGCATGGACAATTGAAACACCCACACGCTGCCTGAACGAAAAGCTTGTTCCCAGAGTCCTGCTTTTTCTGAGCGACAGCTAAATGAGAATTTTCTTTTGATAACACAGGTCCCATCTGCACTGTACGTTTCACCCCGTGAGGACTGAACTCCGCCACATTCCCAGATTAGAACTGCTACAACATCTCACCCCACACCATGGCTGAAGCAGGCTTAAAGCCTGGAAAAACTCCAACCTCCCTATTTCATATGCTCAGAACAAAACTTCCCCTAAAGTAATGGAGTTCATCTCTGGAACCTCAGAAGTCGCCATACATGTAATTAGCACACACCTTGGTGTAGTCCAAAGGCAAGACACAATGAGCATGGGCACAAGGAACTGTCACAAGCTTCTTGAAGGAGCAAGCATTCCCTCTCCACATCTCCGGTGCCATATCCTGTCACAATGTTAATCCATCTTTCTCTTTAAGCAGAGACAGCACCGCCACTGACGATGATACGACAGTGACAAAGGAGGGCTGAAATTCAGACCAAATTGTTATTCCCCTCAGCTAGGCAGTTATGCACATGAAACACTGCTTGTAAACACTTCTTCGTCAAACACTCAATTACAAGCTGCTTTATGAACAAAACGAGCCAGTCGCAAGGAAAGCAGGAGAGGCAAATGGGGAATCAATGTGGAATGGCATGCAGCCATCACACCACCACATCCCCGGTACCGCTCTGTCTGTGCTGCCAGCCCCTCATGCAGGGCAGCACAGACACGTGCTGGGGAAACTCTGAATTCAGCTCTTTGGAATGGGGTTCAGGTTTTGTGGATCTTTGTTCTCTGCTGAAGGGATTATTTCCTATGTGGTAAGCAAAGAATAACTTCTGTATTTTTACATTATTGGTTTTGGCAGTATGCACCTGGATGAAAAAGAGCACATGTACAAATGAGGAACAAGTTTTAAAAGCCTCAATTCAGGCAAGGCTTGTAATATGGCTATCTTGGTTTATGTCATCCACATTTACACCTTTATACACTGAAATTGCTTATAGGAGCTGAAAATTAACTGGAAGTACATTTATTTTTCACGTTAAAGCTGCAGATGCACTTCACAGCAGCCCTATCTGACCAGCAAAACTATCTCCATCTTTGATCTTAAAGCACTGAGACACTAACTCCAAAAAGATACTCATGACTGACACTACAACCAATAAATGTCACGTTACATTCCAAAACATTGCCCTACGGCCACTCCAAAGTTTTGAGAACCACAAGAAGACAAGTTTATGAGATCTAGTATCACCTTCCAGGAGGCTGCAATATTACAGCATCAGAGGACTATTCATCATAGCACTGTTATTTTAGCTGCCCTGGACAGCATCCACTACTTGATCCAGTACCTAGTCCCTTGATTCTTTACGCAATATTATTCCAGTAGATAAGCTTTCATCTGGAAAAGGTTTTTCCCTTGTTTTTACTATACAATGACCGTGACTCAAGCAGAGCTGTAAGAGGAAACAGACTGCAAATGAAACCTATTACTAGCCTTCAACTTTAACTTGCATTGGATCTGAGGTTAAGGAAGAATCAAGCTTGTGCTCTTTTCCCTAGTGCCGAAATCAAAGCCTTTAACCAGAAGAAAGTGGAATGTAGAAGGAAAGATGAAGACAAAAGATCATTTTTAAATTAAGAACAGCACATATTTATGTTATTGACTTTAGACACTTATATTCAGAATCCAGCAGCCACCCAAATTATTTTGCTTTGTAATCTCCCCAACTCCAACTGCAAAGAGACAGAACTGAGAGGAAGCTACCAGAAGAAGGGGAAAAGACCACTGAAACTGTTACATATAATAAGAATTTATAAGTGTAATTCCTAAACTTAACATCTGAAATACCCTCCTTGCTAGGATATTTCTTTTTCTTTAAACAAAATAATTTCAAGTCTCAGCTTCAGAAAAATATTAGAATCAATTTACAGTGCTAACAGTTGCTACACATAGAGCATATTTCAACTGTTGAGTTAAAAGACATATACATACCCAACTATGCCTTAGGACTCCCTCAAGCACTGAGCTTGGAAGAGCTTTAAATCTTTCACAAACCCCTGCTGGCCTTACTTAATTCTTTAGTTTCTTTTAGACACAATGTTAGAGAAAATAGCATGGGTTTAATAGACTGATTTTGCCAGAGAAAGAGTGCAATGACATTCACCTGAATAGTTACTAGTAACCTTGCTTGAAGGTAAAAAATAAGTGCTTATTTTACTTAAGAGATGTCTCCAAACCAAAGACATGCTTACTCAAGCTGTGTATATTCTCAACAGTTCGTGTGAGCCATCCATCAGGCAGAAATATGAAAAATAGCTCCCTCAGAATCCACAGAGAAAAGAGGCTGAGGGACGTGGGTAACGCCGCCTGAGGCTGCAGTTTGCAAGGCGAGAGCAACCAAGAGGTGGAAAACAGCATCATCTTTGATACGCTTCCATGTGGAAAGCCAAGTGAGCTGGACCAGTGCCACTGAATGACTTCAGGCTAAGACTGGCAACTGCCAAAGTGATTCTGCTACAGCTCCTGGTGCACTGATCCTAGCAGTCTCTAGCAGAAATGGAGATCCACGGCCAGCAGCCAGCAAGGACAAGCTCTGCATCTTAAAAGCAATGGTATCTCATGACAAAGATATTTATTCTGACGAAACCACAAGTGACACTGGGATGTCATTTTTATGTTTGTTTCAAATCAACTCAGATTTAGACTGGAGCTGTGCAGACGGTTTAGTTATTATACTGATAAGCATGCAGGAGAAAGAATATTGTGGTATTGTCCATCTGCATCTACTATCCTTGTTTCACACACACACACAAAAACCCAACCTGCAATCACGCCAAAAGTTACAGAAATGTTCATAAGGAGCCACACTCTACCTGCTGCCATTCAGAGACCTTGTATTTTACTGCAAACACTTGGTACAAGCCCAAGAACAGTGACTACAATCAGATAACAGATCTCAAACCCTTATGCAAAGCTAGCTGAAGTACTAGGCACCCGGTGCTCAAACCAAGCTGGAATAACCCTTAGACACTTCTTGTCCAAACCAGAAAAACAATATGCAAACAGGCCATGGCTGCTTCAGCTACTTCTAGGTCCCAGCCTCTTCTGCGGCATCTGAGCTATATCCAGGGAAAAGGGCTCTACACAGCTCACAGGAATCCTGGAACATGCCTGGTCTCACTGTCATGAAGACATGTACAAGTGAAACCTCCAGCCAAGGCTCTGAATCTCTTCAAACAGCACACACTAGCAAGACTAGCAGGAGACAGAGCACCATTCGAACACGGCTGTGTTTCCCCATTCTTCAGTTTGCCCAAATCACAAGATACAATGCAACTGCTCTATCTCAGTGCCTTCTCTTCTCCAAAGGAAAATATACAAATAAAACAACGACAAAAAAAAGAGAGCAGGGAAGAAGGAAAAGAAAGAACACTTTGTGCATTGTATCAACCTGTTAAATTCCACAGAGGAAAAAGATACAAGTGGTTATAGCTGCTTGTAAATTACTTCATGTAATTAAATCCCCTTCTCTAAATTACAAACCATTTAGCTCTTCTTTCATAACAATGTAACCAATGACCACCAACAACCTTTTTAATAGCGTCTGATGCCATATAATTTGTCAGTAGTGAAATTTCCTCTTTATTTCTTCTTTTCAGAAGAAGCCATTGTATGAGATTCATTCACAGCTACTTAGAGAACAGCATCGAGAAGAGAGGATCACTTTGTTCCTCTTTATTCTGCTCTTGTCTGACATTATATTTAAGCAAATGTGACCTAAGGTCCTTATCAGTCATCTAACTGCAGGCAGAGAAGTTAAAGGTGACCTGCAAGAGTTTTATAACATGGAGCCTACAACTGGCTTGATTCTTCAATACACGCAATCTAACTTCCCTACACCTCAGCAGTGCGGCTTAACAACCTTTCTATTACTTGAATTTTCTGACCTTTTTTAACTTTGACAACACACCAGGAATGTCAGATCAAACCTTGTTTGCCAGGAAGGAGTCTTGTGAGATGTGAGCTGCTCTGAGCAGCTTCCTTTACACTGCTCCTTTTACGAAGTGCCTGTGTGTCTTGATTAAAGAGGTCTGCTCGGGCACCTCACTGGGTCTGCAGCTACTGCAACTTCTCAGATGGACACTGAGATAGTGACAAAAGGCCCTGAGGACACTTGGGTTCAACTCCACTGGCGTTAATGCATGAAGTCCCAGTGCACTGGTAGCATCCAGCACTTTCATCATCGTGCTCTCTAAACCTGCTCTAACACATTAAAAATGCCAGCAGCCACCTGGAGGGCTGAACACATTGCTTCTGCCAAAGTGCTGTGAAGTGGGAGAAGTGAATGGGGACAGAGGAGGAATTCTGGAGAACAGGAAAAACAGAAACAAGGAAGGTTGAAGCCAGTGCTGCAGGCAAAGCCTCGGGGTCAAGATCTAAGCACAGCAGGATCAACACCATCATAGCAGCATTATGATCCTTAAATACAAGGCAGGGAGCAGAGCACATGCATCAAAACACTTCATCCCCAGGACCACACAACCTCCACTTTGTTTGTTAGCCACGTAAGGAGGTGCATGGCAGTAGGGTGCTGGCCCAGGTAAGCCCTCCAGACCCAGCTGTGAGCCAGCATCCCCCAGCTCTGCTCCTTAGCTGGGGCACACCAGAAGCTGTGCTCAGAGGTGGCTGATCCTCTCTGGGAAGATCAGGTGAGTCCTACAGGGACAGGGGGGCACATTATAAGTAGCAATATTAGCAAGTGAGGGTCAGCTATGAAAGGGAAACCCACTGGTACAGATAAATGAATTAGTATTTCACTACATCAGTGAAAAAGATAAATCCACCTTCTCCTATGAATAACACTTTCAGCAGCCAAAACACACTTTACATCACTCCATTCAGAAAATAATATTTGTGGTGTAGTGAAACCCAGCCTATGCTTCTGTTTCATGCTTAGGCTTTAGTCTAGAAACAGTTGGATCGCCCTAGTTCTAATAAACATGGTCTCCTCAATTTGCGTTTCCCTACCAGAACTGCAGTGGGTTTGGAAATCCATTTTTCCAGCTTAGGCAAAGACCACTGCCATAGCTCCCAGTGGTTTTATGATGCTACTTTGCAGTACTCCTCCTGAAGTACAGCATGTTGCTGAGATCTGCTATGGAAGCTGTGCTGTAGCTCTCAAAACATGGGTGCAATGATGAAGTTACCTGTGCCACAGCTATAATGCAAACCTTCAGTATCTAAGGCTTCTAGAAGACTTTAAAGAAACACTGAACTAAACACACAGCAAAGCTCTCCCTCTCTTGCAGAGTGGGCTTTGCAGCCACTTCAAGAATCTCAATGAATTCCTGGATAAATTTAGCCGAAACAGCAGTTCTTTGTAATAGCAGGGTTTCATTTGAGAAATAAACATCCACCATTTATTTACAAAGGATTTTTCCTCCTCCTGCCACTGCTGTGCTATGCCCACTGCTTCCCCTCCACTTTGATGCAGAAAACAGAACACCAAGTGCCTAACCAGGACTTAAAGCGGATTTTTAAATTAGTTCCTGACAGTGCAAACAGATTGCTGTTGATTGAAATGAGGCTGATTTTAGGCCTTGGATTAGCAAACCTAATGACTAAATACTGTATTACCCGTTGCAGTACTTTGCACTGTTAGTCCCCAGTGGTTTCCCAGGCAGCTGTGAAGCCTCTGCACTGGCAGATTAGCGTGAGAGAGCAAGGCAAGGCCATCTGTGTCTGTGTGTGCAGCACTACTCAGCCGGAAATAAGGACCTCCTCCGAAGTCCCGTGGGACAGGGCCCCCAGCACTACAATCTCAGTAAGAGCTTTGAAGCCAGCGAGAAACTGATCCCATGCTGAACAGCAAACACATACTTGAGAAGGGTTTGCTGGAGCATGATCACACCTCAAAGAGCCTCCACTGGAGCAGACCTCCAACACTGTCATGGCTCAAGCTCACAGGACTCCAAGCACCAATCTAAGCCACCTTCTGGGCTTGCAGACAGCCTGGCTGGAGTCAGTGGCAGAGGGACTTCACTCAGATAATACGCACCATGTTAACAACCCAACTCTCCCAGGAATAATAAATGCCTGCTTAAAACTAATTGGCACAGAGCTTTCATGTCCAAATTGTGAATTCTTGTACTTACAAAGGTAGAAATGGATCCTGGGTTTAAGCAATACATGAAGCAACATTTTCCTGATTAAAAGGAAATGGACTTTTTTTTCGCTTTTGCTTTGTTGTTTAGTTTCAAAGAACGTTTAAATAACAATATCTGCTAACAAAAAAGGGTAACATCAATTAGAAACAAAAAGAAACCTGTTTTTATAATTTCACTGTTCAAAAGCAGTGAAATGCAAACACCAAAGCAGCACACACTAAACCAAACCAATCCCCAAAAGCCACATTAAAGGCAACCTTTCTTGCAGGCTTTTTTTTGTAAGCTGGCTGCTTAGAATTCATTTGCTTTATAGTCTGAAATACTGACAGTAACTGAGTAAGTTACTAATATGTTTAGACCCTGTTTAGACCCTCTCAGACACAGTTCATTTCTAAATGCTACATTAAGTCACAGAAGGACAGGCATATCCATACCTGTCCTCTGGCCTATAGACAAAGACTCCAAAGGTTATTCTCCTATGTGGCTGCTGAACCTCAGCTAAGAAAGGCACATTTCAGGCTCTCAACTCTGCATCACCAAAGGAGCGATCAACCTCCAGCCCACAAGCAGCTTCAATGCATGTCCAAGTCTTTGATTTACCATTTACCATTATCTAGAAAAATAAAAATCAGGCAGCTACATGCTCCCAACTATCAGCACAAGAAGCACAATGCCAAAGGAGATTTCCCACACAAAGTACTTCATTAGCCAGGTATGTTTCTAGACCATTACTCTCTCAGTAAGAGCACCATATCCTTTCAGTACCAGCATCACACACACAATGAGATTAAGGCTATGTAATTTGTTTGAAGACAAGTTACCAATTTTCACCAAGACATCAGAAGAAACAACATGCATACTAGATGGAAAAGGCCTTAGTGTATCACCTTTAGCTCAGATCAGCAGTCACCCAGAGCAGTGCTTTCCTAGGGGAGCAGAGAAGATGTTATATTCATCAGTGAATGTTAGATAACAAGCTGGTGAGCATCACAGAAAAACCCCATGAATAGGTAATCAAACATGTTAATGTAATTCAGCAGTTCCAGTCCAGCAAGAACCACAGCAACAATATACATGAATCATCAATAGTGCTGAGCAGTTTGACGAAGGCTGGGGAGTGAATGAGACACAGGCATTAACTCTGCTTTCCCTCCCTCCAGGAAGCTCTGCTGAAGTAACAGAGATGTCACACCTTCAGAGCAACATGACAGCATTAGCTTTCCTGCCCTTTCCTCCCATGCTCCAAACCCAGCAGGCTATTTATGAGCATTAAATACGTGCTACACCACCCTGTTCTCCTCAGCTTCTTTGAGACTCTTCCTCATCTCCAATGATTTAAAACAGTGGGTGAGAAAAGGAAGGAGGAGGTGTAAGACACTCATCTTCGTGACAAATGACTACTTGCAGAACAGAGTGTTATTACAGCCACATTTAACATCTAAACATATTCAATACACCATGATGCTTCCTAGCTGACTAACCACAGAGCTTGAGGTTAAGCTACCCTAAAATATCTGCAACTCTTTCCCATTAGTCCAAATCCTCCCAGGAAAGACCAGCCCATTTTTAGTCCACGTACAGAAAAGACAATGAGTCCTAAAGCTCAGAAACTTCCCAGTGTTCAGCATCCAGGGTGGCCCCAGGCTGCTCTTACATTCAGAGGAATGAGCAACTCCAAGAATGAACCCTAAAAAAGAGAAACCAGCTCAGCTAAGGCTAATAAAAGACAGACTCAGCTCTAAAGGTGACTCTCACAAAACTAGACTGACGTAGGACAACCCAAGGAAACAAAATTGGAACAAAGAAGTTTCATCTTATGTCTACCTCTTACTTCATTTAAGTGAACTATACACCCAACTATCAAGGAATCTTTTACAGAGGTGATGGGCTCTTCTCCCCATCTCTGTAGTTAATTCTCATCATAGAGCAGCTGTTTCAAGTCAGACCCTTTCCCTGAACAGGCATGTTGAGAACAGCCCCAAATCCTGACAAATCTGAGGCCAAAAGACTCACAACTATTTGAAATGCCCTTTTTCCCCCTCTGCTTGGTTACAGTAACACATAAATGTGTTTGAATGCTGTTTATATGCAGTTGCAACAATAGGCTGGAAAGTACAGACTGGCTTTTGCAACTCTCTCCCCACAGCCAGAGGTACAATAGGACCAAATATTCAGGAGCAAACCGTAGTCTGACTGCTTTGTCGAAAGGACTGAAGTATTTATCTAGTTTTCCAAACAAAGCACACAACCTGGCACTCAAATCAGCCTGCCACTTTGCACTTCTCTACAAGGATTAGCAGAATGCCATAATTATAATGCCCAATTTGATTTATTGGAGGAGGCTGTGTAGAGAAGGTGACAATTTAGTAGCCATGTGAAGAGAAAGGATGAGAATATAAGGAAAGCACCAAATAGAATAGTAATTTCTAAGCAACCTCTCAATATAATTAGCATTAATTATAGTAAGCTTTCCAAACTAGGTATAAACCTATGTTTAATATGACAGAGATGCAAAAATCACCCCCAAATTCCAGGAAACTTCATATTACAGCCAATTTGTCTAGACAGCTTGGCAGGAAATGCCAGAACTCAAGGTGTGAACTTTGTGGGTATTAAAAAAAAAATAAATTATTGAACTTGTCTATATCATTTACATAATGAGTTTGAACTAAGAATAGCCTGGTTTATCCAGCTTCAATTTCCCTGCTACTTCCATCAATCTTACAGACCTGCAAACTTTTCTGCTTTTCACAACTCTATCAGGTAGGATAATAAAAACTATTTAAAACCCCTCCCTTTCCAATAAAAGATGAGTTCAAGTGTGACTTGTTTAAAGAGGCACTGTGTATTAATGAGTCACCCATCACAGGATTTATTTTTTATACTCTTTGGGCAAATCCTCACTCTTTTTGGCATTTGTTACTTATTCTTACAGGGAAAGAAAGATGAAGCAATGAAAGATTAATGCATATGGTAGCAAATACCCTATTACATTATGATGGCAGCCGAATACTAGCCAGAAGAAACAGGTAACAAAGCAGGTAACGATGTCCTCAGTTTTCAGAGCTGAAATACAAACGTTCTAGATGGCTGGTAAACTGAAGCAGCAGCGTATCATTACAGGAACCGGTGTTTGGCCAGTGTAATAGAAACTCTACCCCAAAGCTTTCTAAGGAAGTATCATAAAATCTCCCTACTGGCCACAACTACTTGAAACTTAAAAGGTGTCACTACTAACAACCCTTCCCTCCTATGCAGGTGGTGAGGAACCAGCTGCTCCCAGCTCCAGGAAGGGGCCTCCCCACTGCCCAGCAGGGCACAGCCTCCCATCCACAGCACTGAAGTCCTGCAGGGAAACACTGGACCTGAAGGAGCAACTCTGTAACCAGTGGAAAGGCAGTTATCTACTGAAGCCAGGCTTTCATGTTAGAGATAGACAGGCGGCAATCAAGACCTAAAGACCTCCCGCAGTGCTCCTTGCTTCCATACTCCAGCTACACCCACTCTCAGTTGCATCAACAGGAGAATGTGTAAGGTTACTCCCCTCACTAGAGCGGAAAGTTGATCCAGCTCCATGTATGCTTTGCAAGGGTCACTGGATTGGTGTTTGAGGCCTTTTCACATAAATAAAACCCCTGACATAACAGCAGCTTTTAGAGGCAGAGGAGCTGGTGAAGCACAATACCACAGTCCTGGGGTTAAGCAGCAGGCAACAGTAGCATCCAGCATCACCATCCAGCACCATTGCTTCTAAACAATCTGTATCAAAGCCAGGAACTTCTGGTGAAATACATGCTTAGCATTTTGTGGGTTTAGATGCCAAAAAGAGGATCCTAGATGTTCAAACTTCCATCAGAACTAAAAAGTGCATCTATTCACCCATAATAAAAAGCCATTTTAATCCGCACAAAGTGAACAGTTGTGCACAAACTCCTTGCATCTGTAACCAGAGGGAGAACTGAAACCCTATCACTCAATTACTATGAAAAACAAACAAGAAGCTCAATACATTTTAACTACATATACACTGAGGAGCCTAGGAACAAAACATTTGGTATCACTCTGGGGAGTCAAAAGAAAACAAACCTGGCAACTATTTCACTAGGAGTGCACCGTTACATGATTTGCTACCTAAATGTTTGCAAGCAGAAAAGTACTGACATCTTCACTGAAGTTACTTGTACAGAATTATTCCAACTAGTCTTTTTGAATCAAGAAGAAAACAAAAGCCTCCTGATTTGTTAATGAGTGGAGCCATGAGCAGACCATTAGAATTTCTAATGTTAAATGTGACGGGCCCTTCTGAACAAATATGCTACAAAAGACTGTGTGTGATGGTGGTGAAGTTCTGTGGGGGTTACGTTAGTAACCTTAATGATCCTTTCAAATCCTAAAATATTCCAAGTCTGAAAAAACACCGCCAGTAACCGGGCAGTTCAATCTTTCACTGTCTGGCACACACACAGAAACTGGTTCAGAGAAGAGAAGGTGTGCTTGGGTAAAACAGCTCTTTTCTCTGCATCACAGAGAACAAAAGTAGTTTTCCATCACAGTGTACTTCTTACCACAGAACAAATTCTGGAGGGTCAATTTCACTGCTCTTCCCACTGGCTGCCATTTGGCACCATGTTAACAGACAACTGGAAAAGTGTTTGTTCATAGCTATATGCTGCTGTGCCATGTGGATTTCAAACCAATGAATGCACACTGAGTCACCAACAGCTCTGCCTGCTGAGCAGCAGTTAAGTGATAAACAGCCTGCCAAGCATACTGCCTCCTTTTTGTCACCTCCTGGCTCTCCACACTCCGTGGTTCAGATGGGAGCCGGCAATCGTCCCCTCCAGCATGACAACTCTTCATTCATTAATGCTCTACCACATTTTAGAAGGACACAAAGAAAAGACTCCCCAGAGCACAACTTCCTCCAAACTGTCTTTCCACTTCTAAAATACTCCAGCATTTTCTCCTTCTCAACATACTGGTTGGGGGGGGACATATGAACTTGACTCATGGGATGGACACATTCATGTTTGCAACTTTCAGGTGCACGTTAACAAGCGCATTTTCTACAAAGAAGGCTATGGTCTGACTGATGATTTCTATTTGTGCTTAAGGCTGCAAGAGCCACAAAGTAATGGTGTGAATTACCACACTGTCTCAATGCTGCAGGATACACAGGAGGTCTGCTCCTTCTTTCCTACATTACCCAGTACAATGAGTCTTCCCATTTTAGCTTATGAAACTTCTCCACAACCCAGGATTTGTGCACATAGCCAGAAGTCTTTGTAATAGACATTGTTTTCACCAGCACAAGTTACCAGGGAAGCCAGTCACATTAACAACACCAACCTTGGACAACATTTCACAGTGGCCAATGCCATAGTACAGTCACTACAAATGAGAAGTAATTTCCCTACCTGTTTGGACAGCTTCAAGGGGAGCTTCTTCTTCATCCGTTCTTTGCCTCTCTCTGCCTCTCTCTCCGAGCTCCCAGCATCATTGTTATGGCCATTTTCACTCGGCTCAGCAGAAACACAGTTTTCAGATTCTCTAGGTTTCTTTCCTGGATGTCTCTCCCATTTCTCCTTCCGCTCCTGAGGCTTTAGTGACATGTCCTTCTGTAAAGGAGGGAAAAAAATAGCACTTTAAGTTCTCTGAGACTACTTTTAAGCAATAAGCAATACAAATATTGAACAAAACCACAAACAAGACAGCATGTTCTTTCCAGAGACGACTTAAGATGAATAATTAGGCACACACAATGCAAACAGTAATTTTAGATTAGATTAGGATGAATACTCTCCAGGCTATGTGTTTGATTAATTTCAGAGATGCTGGAACTGGTTATGAAAATGAGTTTGCTTCAGATTAATTCAGGAACCATAAGTCAACAGCGCATGAACAAATCAGCATCCTAAAGGAAAGCCTTTAACTGTTCAACTGAAACAGAGGTGGGTTTTATTTTGCTTCTGGTCTCAGAAAGCAATGTATCAGCCCCCCTGGGCCTGACAGTCTGATTCACAGTAGCATTCATATGGAGAAACGCACTTCTAAAGCCTACCATGCATCCAATAAGCAAGCTGAGATCAATGGGATCTAAACAGGTAACAGAGGTTGAACACATCTAAGTGTTAAGTGTCTGCCCTGAATCTGGACTATAACATGCAATCTAAGCACACTTTAAAAGAGGGTATGTCATGTCAGAATGATTAACATTGGAAGTGAAATCAGAGAAGGGAATTACTACTGCTATCCCTGGCATCTTTGAGGACTGAAAGCTGAACTTATGGTGACAGTGTCAAACTCTCCCCCTACATACACCACTTAAAGAGAGTTTAAGAAATAATATGCCAAATCACTATGACGTTAGTTCACAACGGCTAGATACATTTTCCCCCAATGCTTTTTATTAACTGCTTGAGGGTAAAAACTAAACTCTTTTTGGAATGTTCCACGAAATCTCTATCCCAATTAATTTTTTATGAGAGGAAAATGTATCAGATTAGGAGATACTTTGGAAAACCCTGTTTACCACGCCAAAATTCGTCAGCTTCAGCCATAGCAATTTGTCATCTCCCCTGCTGTCAGTGCCTTGCTTCTGACTCAAGCCATTACATCATGGAAGGAGCTTGCAATACATTAACACACACACACACACACACACACACACACACACACCTTCAGTACTGCAAAAGAGCTCATGAAAATCATTAGCTCTCTAGTTTCTCCAAAACTAAAGCCCAACAACAAAGACAATGAGGAACTGGGATGAAACGTCCTGTTGACTGCTCCAGATTACTTCCTCCCCCCTTGTTTAATTAGTGAATTGACTGCCTCAGTGTGCAACATGCTGATTCTACTCCAAATCACTTGCTGCTTAAAGTTACCCTTCCCTGTGAAGCCAGATGACATACTGACACTTTAGGTTTACAGAGACACTGACATTTGAATCACGACAACAACATACATGCAGCCACTTCCTAGCCCAATGCAGGCTCAAAGACAATTGGCCAGCACCCAACCCCTAAACACCCTGCACAAGGGTCCTGTGGGTCTGGCAAGCTCCTCTTACAGTACATATATACACAGCAAGTTGCCAGACCCCCAAGATAAAACCCCACTCCAAAATTAAAGCCAGTAGCACTGTCCCAAAGGTGTAGAACACACCAGAATACAGATCAGCTCGCCAAGGCCTTAACTAACGATCAAGGAAAATTATTACCTGGCATTATTCTCCAGGAATGATAAAATGAGGAATTCAAGTAAATGTTTAGTTGCTCCATTTGGTTTTTAGTTTAAAGGTAACACACTAAACCACCACTTTGAGTCACATTGATTCTCCTGCGTACTGGGAAGTTGCTGAGGTAGAAATCAAACCGCTAAGCTTTAATGTCTAATCAAAAACTAGTGCAATGGAAATGACATGTGTTAACTGATGCTCAGCAAAATACCAGAAACAGAAGACACTAAAAACCCACATTTCTTTATAAAGCCAGATGCGGCTGCAAGTGCCAGCAGACACATGGAAGATGCTGCATGAGGTGACGGGGCCCCAATAAGGGAGAAAGCAGGAACAATCCCACTTGAAAGCACCAGCAAACAACTTGCTCCTGGCTCAGTGTGTAATACTCACCTTCAAGGATGCTTTCAAAGGCAGTAAATGGCCACTTTTGGTTTAAATTCTACCTGGCTTCACATGGTGACTGGTGACTCAAATGCGTCAGGAAAAGCCTTCCCTCGGTGGCCACAGCACATTCACTACAGGTTTTAGATAATTTGCTTCACTGCATAAGTAGCCTGGAAAGCCATGGTTTTCCCCTAACTGAATCCTATAAAATTCCCTACCTAATAATTTAGCTTTTTATCCCCATTTTGTCTGAAGATTTAAGGCCTGTCTCTTCACTGAGCTACTAGCAAAATTAATTCAGGGAATATAGTCATAGCTGGATTAAAGCCAAGGAAATAATGAATTCACTTGTAGTGCCACTTGCATCCAAGAATCTCAAGCACTTGCCAAATAGCCGTGAATTAAGCCCCAAGCCCTGGTAGCCAGGCTGCTGCTTGTCTCCTGCAGGAGGAAGGCAGAGAGAGTCATCCTCAGCTCTGCAGCATGGGGAAGAAGCCAAGTTTTCCTGCCTTGGAACACGAAAAGCAATTCCACGTTCCTCTCCACTTCAGCAGAGGATTCAGCTCGCAGGACTTTGCTTTTTCTGAGAACTGAACTCAGCTTCTCCTCAATGACAGGGTGACAGCGGGGCTGCTTTCTATGCTGCTAAATGCAGATCTCTTTGCAGCCTCAGGCAGAGAGCAGGAGGGGGCTAATGGGATTTCTGTTCCTGCCACCTTTGTTTCCTTTCTACTTACTCCACTAAAACAGTCTTCCAGCAATTGCTCTTTTACTCAAGTTTATGACCTCCAAGTTGGGGACCTCAGTGCAAGGGCTTACTATTTTGGGATGTGCATCTGCGCTTGTGCACAGGCAATATCTGGAAAACTTAAGCACATGCAGAATAGACAGTACATCACTGCAGTGAACAATGCTTATCGACACACCTTGACTTCAATCCGGAAATGCTAGTGGGAAGGTGAGACTGGCCTCTGACAAACTGCCGCATTGGAGCCTTGCCCCCAGACAAGCCCAGAGCAGCAGTTAGTTTTGCCTTTTGCACATCATGTAAAGCCTAAGGGCTTACATAATGACAATGCCTGACGTCAGGCCCTGAAGTCAAAAGGTCACTATATCCAGCCTTGGGGTTTCTGCTCAGTCCTGGAGCCAGCAGACGTGGCTACCTTTGCTGTCAGGGCCAGTAAATCCCCTTCTCCGAGGAAGGCTGGTGGATCCAGGCCCATTCTCTCTTCTCAGTTCCAGTAAGGAGACTGCCAAATTCTGTTCCAGAATACATGAAACTATTTTGTTCGTTATTACTCACTGCTTCCAGGGCTGTCTCCTACCTGTCCTCACTTAGGAATCTCTCTTACACCTTCCAGGTCAGGCTACAGCCTTCTGTCTGGGCTGCAGACAGAGTGCAGATGGTTCTAATTGGCTGCATGGGTACAGATAAGGAAGAACAGGCCTTTCTTTAGAGCCTCTTTCCTGGCAGCTACTGCACGAAGCATAAAAATTCCACCTCCCCATTTTCCTATTTGGATGTACAGATACCAAGAACACTTTAGCTGAAAATGTAATTGTGGTACCTCCTCCAGCTCTATCTGACATTACTTGCAGACCCCGCAGCTGTGATGACACAGTGGCAAAGACCTCAGTACAGGCTGGCAACCCAAGTATGCAACCTCGGCTCTGCAACAGATTTTGAGAGTCCAGTAAGAATCTAAGGGTTCTGATCACTATTTAGCCCAAGCTAAAGTTATGCAACTGCTCCTCTGCTTGCAGCAGAGCTGGCAGCATCCTTAATCACTTGGAAGACTCCTTCCTGAAAAGCCATTTTTCTTCTGTCACCAAGGCACAGCTGCAATCTCCAAAGACACTCAAGGTGCACACACCACTCAGTGTATAAATAAAGCTGTGAATAATGTGGGTGCACAGCCCTCAGCTTTGGAATGAGACTGTTCTTACCCCCAAAATGCCACAGCAAGAGAGTTCTGCAGAGTGGACTCCATGCTGTCTGCTCGATCAAGAAGTAACGATCAGCCTTAAAGGGCCCTGGTGCAAGATCCACATCCACAGCCATCCATGGCTGAAGCTACCACTGTGTATTTGCTCAGCCCAGCTCTAACTCTGCTTTAATCCTCCAAGTTTACACAGCTCTGAGATGTCAGAAAGCACGTGAGGGAGGCTAGGGCTGCAAATGCCTTTCAGACACAGGGAACACTTGCTGAACCTGAAAAAAGGTGGAAACCCCACACAGGGAGATGAAAAACCTCAAGCATGCTGCAGGGGGGCAGAGGACAAAAATACACCCACAGTTAATAAAATACTCTCAGCCCTCCAGCATCCATTCAAAACTCAGCCCTGGTGTGAAATCAAGTCCATTACAAGCCCCTGTCCCCAGGGCCCGTCGGACATGCAAGGCTCAGGCAAGGCCTGGTTACAGTGCTCCTGCCAGACTGCCTCTGCCAACTTCTCAAGATTATATGGGCTGATTTCCCAGTAGGGGAACAGCCTCCAGCTTCTCTCTCCACAACTCTTCACTGCAGCACTTACTCCTTAAGCTGAGGAACGTGAAATATCCCACTGAACATCAAACAGGAGAAGGATCCACACAAAGGAAATAAAAACCCCACTGATGTCTCTAAAACTGACCCTGCTTGCCCCTGTTTCAGCTTCCAGCTTCTCTCAGCAAAATAGCAATGGAAAAGCCCCCGAGGATCTAAACACCATCTATCCTTATATCAACTTCATCATACAATTTGCTTGGGGTTGTCAAATGTGTTTAACAGTTCAGGGAGAGATTCTGGCTCAGAGAGGAACTGAAACAGATTTATTTTTAATTAGGTTAGTTTTAAAATATTCCTATTGACCTGATACCAGTTAATAGAACAGCAACATCAACAAATGCTGACTTCATATTCTCATGCTTTCTAAGTGGCCAAAGCACATTACAAATACAGACAGGACCACCACTAAGGGAAATTTGCTGTCCATTTATTTGCATAAAGGTGGCACAGGAGACAGTAATTCAAATGGAAAGATAATACTGGAGATATACATGAGAAATGTACATCAAAGAAATCAACTTTAAGGCACGGATTTGAAGGTGTGTCAGTAGAGGGAGAACCACTGCAAGAACAGGAGCCAGCCAAGAGGAGTAGCCAACAGGCAAACCTAATGAGGTGAATAATAAGGAGAGAAAAAAAAAAAGGGAAGAAAAAAGGAATGGGATAAGAGGTAACTACCAGAGGGTACTGGTTAGGACCACACCAAGGTGATTTAATTTGAACTCAATGTGGTGAACAGGCATCAAATGCAAGTGGAGATCTAAAAACGAGCAGGAATGCACTTGAACAGTGGGAGAGGAGAAGTTTGAGAGTTCTCTCTGGAGAGCTGGGAGAAGGAGCATGCAGTGAGGCTGCAGCAGAGCTGGGACTGGCTAGCAGCATGGCACAGCGGCTCTGGCTGGAGGGGCAGAGGACACCCCCGGAGGCAGCCTGCAGCGCCTCCAGCCACACTCTGCCCTTCTCACGGACAGGAAAGTTCTCACTTTTCCTCCAATGTAACATACACTTGTTTTACTTCCCCTCCCTCTCTTCTCCCCCTGCTGAAAGCTTCACTGAAGATGCAACTCAAGCCCCAGCCTTTCAGCCAAAGCCACCAAAGCATTTTCTAAAAGGCAAAAAAATTAACCTAGATTCAAAGTGACTTTCTTGCTTTGACCCTACATTCAAGTAATGCAATCAATATCAATTAAAATGATTCCAAATGAAACCCTTGCTTGTTTAACCTTAGACTGCAATTCTCCTTCCGAAGCTGACATGTTCCACATGAATTTGGGTCTCATTTTTTAAAATGCATCACATTTGCTCTGACCCTGTCACATGTTCAGCTCAAGAATAAGACGACTTTCTGACCAGACAGCTTTGGAAATGTTAAGACACTTGAATCAACCATTGGTTTGCAGGTTTATGATACATGATTTAACTTAAAAATAAAAGTGGATGAACCAAGAAACACGCTGTAATTGAAACAGTCAAATTTATTACCAGAGGCTGTGCTCCTGTCACCTGTGAAGAGCTGAGAAGCAAGCCACCACTACCCTGCTAAATACCCACTTGTAATGACACCCAAGAATTAAGACTTGCTGCTAGGACCTTGAAGCCACAATACCAAGTAGAGACATCTTGGACAACTGTCCAACACAAAGTAGCCAAAAAATACAACAGAGAAGGTAAAAAACGCTCTGCTTTTGAATGCATATCAATCACTATGATTTTACAAGGCTTTGATTGCTCTTTTAGTTCGCATGAGACCTGAATAAATAAAGTGCTGAACAGCAACTCTTTTTAAAAGCTGGGGAGCAGGGGCTGGTACTGTTCCCTTCCTTCTCAATTACTTGAGGAAAGAAAACCAGGGAAAAAAGAGTCCTGGCCCTCCCCAGTAGCATCAAGTTCCTGGAAACAGTGCTTAACAGTAATTTTGGGAACAATAAAAGGAAAAAATACATACAGTAAATATCTTCTCTTTAGTAAGAGGTCAAGGAAATCTGCATGAATGCACACATAAGGCTGTCCACTTGTTTGGTATAAATCCTTCCTCACCACCACCCACTGGGGAGATAGATAGATGAAATCTACTGGCTTAAGCTGCACTTTGCAAGCTGAAGAGGAAGCCAGGATGGCTTTCTCCCTCTCCTCCAATTTCCTCTTGAGGGTCTGCAGGAAACTCACTGCAGAGAACTGCACCCGTCTTCCTCGCTACTAACAGACATACTGTACAGCTATTAAAACTCCCACAGGTGCTTGCTGTCCATCAGAAAGGAAATGATCCCATTTCAAGCCATCAGTATTTCCTCTAGCGATGGCAGTAAATGCCCAACGAGTGCTCACAGAATTACTGTCAGTGGAAAGTGTGTCAGAGCAAGGGAGCTTGAATGATTGAAGGGAAGCTGGGGCACCATTTGCAGGAAGATGAAATGAGGCATACTACAGGCCCAGCCTGCCCAGCTTTCACAGCCTGCATGAGCGCTGAAAGGTGCAGCTGGGGGTGCATGGTGCAGCCAACCTGCCCAGCTTTCACAGCAGATAAAAACACGTTTGGTTGAAGCTGTTTTCAGCCAGGACTGGGAACTCAGCCTTCCCAGTGTATACAGTGCATGGAGCAGTTGGGAAAGAGCTTGTGCTTATCCGACAGCACCTACTTGCTTGCTTATTTGAGCAGCATTGCTACACTGCTGGGTATGAATGCAGAACATGTTCCTCCTGCAAACTCTGTCTTGGCAAGTGCCCTCCCAAGCAGTCGGAATGGCAACAGCACCAATGAAACCCGTTTCCCAAGTGTCAGACTACACATAACACCTCCATTTTAAACAATGTGACCTGGGGGACATCAACAGTGAACTTCTAAAGGTATCCAGCAAGTAAGAGGCACGGGCAAGCACACACCCCAAGTCCAGTGGTTTGGGAAGACATTCCTCAAGCATGCCAATATTCAATGACACTGCTGGGTCCACACTGCTGATAGGCAGCAATCACAAGCTTGTTTAAGAACAGCATTTCACATTTAATCTCTACTAATTCCCCTTCTCCCCAGATTATTTAAACAGACACCCATATTGAATTCAAACAGCTCCTGGTGACAGAATCAGGACCTGAAGCAGCAGCTCTTTGCCTGAAGCCAGATGTGGCCATTTTATCACTCATTTCCAATCCTGCCAGGAAGGTAAAGCAAGCTCCAGTCTCCAGCTGCACCAGCTGGTCCCAAGCTGCCAAAGGAAAAGGCATGAGGGTCGTACCAGCACAAACTGGTACAGCAGCTGGATGCTTTCACCACTTTCCAGCTGAACTAGTCAGGAAAAACAGGAAGGCACTGTGGAATAAAAGATGTCTCCAGCCTCTTTGTCATTATTGACAGGAATGCTTAGGAATACTGTCTCTTTCTTCAAAATTAATAATAAAAGAAGACACAACTGTTTCGAACTCTGCTGAAAGGGGGATGTCATGCTTCCACGAGCCGGACTCTGGAAATGAAGTTCAGCCAACCTGAGGCTGGGCATATGGACTGGGCATATGGCTCATTTACCAAAGGCAGGGGCCTAAACTGGTCTCCTCCATCTATGCTTCAGCATTCAAGGTTCTGATCTTCACAGCACAAAGTATGCAGGAACCACATTATGATTGCACTGACTGTCATATGAATAGCTTCATACTTGAGACTTAAAAGATACCACTACAACCTTTGGTAGCTCAGTCATGGATTTAAGAATCTCGGGCCACACTTCTTGAGTAATTCAAAGCTTCCACCCACTAACTACAAATGCAAAGTTTTATTTTCTAGGATTCCTGATTCAACCACACGTGTCATCTCCACTCATTTGGCACCTACTTTTAAAATACAGCCATGAAACTGTACTGCTCTGAAGGCAGTTGCACCTATGGAACGAAAGCTCCAGACAAATCTCTCACGTGGTGACAGCCTCAAACACATTCACTCCACAAGTAGGTGCGGACGTTTTTGAGATTCTGCTTCCAGCCCACACTCTTTATTACCACTCTCTCAGGAAAGGTGCCATTCCCAAAGACGCTGCAGTACAGAGACACGATGTTCTGCAGCAGCAGCCTGCAAACTTTATTTTGATTGGGGTTTGACACAGCTCACACAAAGCCACTGAGCACTCAGAAATTCACTTCTGCCAACACTATTGCAGGGGTGAGAGTCCCCAGAGGAAAACACCAGCCATACCCTGACCCCTGGTGCTGCATAAGGGATTAATTTATGTTTAAACACTATGACACTAGAGGCATCTTTTACCAACTCTGCAGTTGCCCTCAGTGGTATGCAACAAATTTCAGTTCAGCTGTCATGAGGTCTACAATGTGTATTAAATAATTAGTCCTCTGGTAGTTTCTTTTGGTGAGGAAACAAATGAGAAGAAATATAAATGATCCAACAACAAGAAATATGTAGAAGCAGCCGTCTCCAGAAACAGCTGCCCACAGCACACTGCTTCAACCTAAGGGGAAAACTGAGAGGTGACTTCTAGCTGGTGAGAAATGCTTTTCTAAATATCTAAATGTCACAGGGGCTAATGAAAAGTCCAGGACGACGCATCTGCGCCACCCTTGTCATCCTTCTCCTCCTCAAACATGCGGCTGGAGACACGCATTGTACAGCAGAGATCTACAGCTGTCAGTCTTGCCAGCAGCTATGTTCTCCCATCTTGAGTGGCTTAGCACACCACGTGCTCATGAGCAGCTCATCTATAGCTGGTTTGCTAGAACAAACAACAGGTAACCAAATGTTTCCATATATCCTTAGGGCTTCTTAGAACAGCTCCTAATATTCTGATAGCCACGTCAGGAACGAAGCATTCATTTATATCCTAGGCGAGTGCTGAGAAAGAGGAAACACGCACAATAGTAGCAGCCAATTTTGATGTATTCTATGTTACAAAACATTTTCAGTGAGAGAGCTCAAAGGTCATTAATAGATTTTCATATGTTTACAGACAGCAGCAATTTCAAGCTCTGTAATTTTAAAGCTACATGTCAGTCTCTCAGCTTCCAGCTGTTATTTCAACATTAGGTAATGAACACAATGCAAAGGTTGCACAATCACTTGAACTGGTTTGTGCTGTAGATCCAGTCGTACAAATCATTATTAAATTCTAATCACACATATATTATTTTACAACTCCTATTAGAACAGCAGGGCAAATCCTCTTTATGAAAGACATCACCAATTCAGAAAAAGAGGCTAGGAAGGTTATTCTTGTAACGCAACAGAAATGCTCCTCTTTCTCTTTCCATCACCTAAACCGCTGCTGATTTACAAGTCTCAGAAACAATGCTGCACCTTGTTAACACCACCCCAGCACTGCACAAATAGCCATCAGCCCGTATTCTGTTTAAGTGCTTTATAGATCCCTAAACCAGACATTGATGCCTCTTTAAAATAATCATCTTTGATCAGAGGAGGAAGGAAAAAAAGCATTAAGGTATTCAGTGGTTACCCAGTGAAATGTCTGAATATGCTCCCATTTCTTCTTTATACAGCTACTTAGAAACTGACACCATCCAAAACTTAAAGAGATTTCTCCTCAGGACAGTGCTGTGATCTAAGTTAAAGCCTGGTAAGATACCAGGCTTGCACACTAGAGATTTTTATTTTATTTTCATTTTGGACCAGAAGAAACCATGGTAATCATCTAATCTGAGCCTTTCATCATGCAGTCAAATGAGCAAAACCACCCAACTAGAAAGCAAGTTTAGGGAAAGACTAGAAGTGCCTTAGCAAACTACAGGCTTCCCAAATACGAAAATCAGCAACTTAGGTTTTGCTCTTGTCTCTTACTTCTTTTCCTCTATTCCCAGGCAGTGGGAAGTGTTACCCACTCTGGTTTATTCTGCCCAAATCCAGCTGTCAGTCACACAGCATGTAATCTCAATGGGAATTGAAGAATCTCATCCCCAAGATTAAGCTTTGAAGCAGGACAGCCCAACAACGTCCCTTTGTGCAAGTGAGGTCTCCTGCGGTGACAGCAACGCTGTGCTGGCAGTGATGTCTCTCTAATCCCCAGTGCATCCTTAGCCAGCAATGATTTTCACACTGGGAAATTCCATGCTTTGACATTAAATAATTCCAGCTGGGATTTTCAAAGGATAAGAGATAGGAGCCCAATTCCACCACATTCCAATAGGAAGCCCTTAAGGTTTAGTTTATTTTCTTTCTAAAAAGGAAACCCATATTTCATTCTCATTTCCATCCCGTTTTCCTCTGGGAGATGAAACTGAAAGCAAAGAACAGAGGGCAAGAGCAGTGCTAATGGGAAGAAAAGACTTCTCTAAGACGTTTGTCAGACCTCTCTGACAAATGACAACACCGATTCTTGGGAACATCAGTTTGCAACATGTGATACAACAAGGGACAGATACATCAGCACATTCATTAACGCTATTAAAAGGAGATCTGTACTTTTGTTTGGTTAGTCTGACTTGGCACTACAGAAGAAGCAACCACACAAACAGTCCACCAGGACAGTATTATTAATGCTCAAGAGCGAACAAACTCAGCAAACTGCAGAGAGGAGAACATGTGCAGAATCAAAATGATGCGACCCACTTATCCAAGCATGTCAAATAAGGCCTCAGGCAAGCAGAGCTGACAGGACAATAACCCACTGCAGAGAAAGACCTCAGCAGAGCAGGTGCCACCAATCACTCCTGGCTGCCTCACCAAAGCCAGAACAAGTTTTCATTGGCTTTGCCACTCTCTTTCAATCATGTTTAGAAGATTTGTGTTTCCCCCCATCCAAGCAGGGTTAAACTGGGCCTCTGCAACCACCTCCTCAATCCATGATAAATGCTTCATTTTCAGATCCAGAATCCTCTACCTGCACTTCACAGACCTGGAACCGAAGGCCAGCTGCACTGTAGGACCTGTTTTCTTCGTGTCTGGAACAAGGCTTTACCAGTCACAGCTGAGAGAAAGGGGCATTCATGCAAAAGTTTTCCATTTGCTGCTAGTCCTCAATTCTGAAATTCAATAGGGAATTCAAACATGATACAGAGCAGCAACTTTCATCACCGTTAACCCACTCAAATTAGTTAAGAGCCCTTGCACATCTCACAATTCATGTCTCTTGAGGGCTTAACTTTGCTTCTAATTTACTGTTCACAGCACCTTGTCAATGCTAAACATCAGAGAGTGAGAAATACAGATGTAGCACACAACATTTACTTGTTCAAATGGGCATAACCCTTTGGCAAGAACAAAAAAAAAAAACCTGGTCTATGTGAGAAGGGTTAAGACAGAACAGATGCAACCAGAGACTGGAGAACAGTGTGCATGGAAGCAGGATTTCTTGTGATTACTTCTGTCTTACAGCTCTTAATAAGCCACATCACAGCAGACATCTCCACCAGCTATCTGCTTCCTTACGTGGATAACCAGAAACAGAAAAGCTGACATGACTATTATATTATACACATGCACTACCTTAACAGCTCTCACTGCTACAACAGCACGGGCTATAGGAAACAAGCATGTCCTGAATTCTCATCCAGGTTCTCACACTAATTCTCACACTAATTCTGCAACCATATGCAAGACACTTGCTTTAGAAATGGTTCTAAAAAGCGCTCATAAAATCAGGTAAAAGCTGCAGCACATCTCTCTCAAAGGCACTACGATACAAAGAACTTCCAAGATGAAAAACAGAGCCAGAAAAGCATTTCACAACTTCTGTTTATTATGACAAAGCTCTCATCCCGTCACAGGTGTAACCTGAGGGACTCTTGATGCACACCTATTCCCACTGCCTATCGTACAGCCAGGCAGAGCAGGGATATACTCAGGGCATCCATCCTCTGCCACCTCCATCTCAGGAGCCTGTTGCTAAGCGACAAAATGCCGACGTTATCTGCAAAATCCTCTGGCTCTGCCCACCCAGACCTCAGCCCCATTCCCAAATGCAGCACCCAATGGGCCACAGTGTCCCGCTGGTAGCCCTTGATAATCTTGCTTTCATGTGTAAAGCAGCTCTTGTCAAGGCATTCGGGGAGCCCTCTGATAGTAAAAACTGCAGATAAAAAGATAATATCAAGAATACTACATTTCAAAAGCAGATAAAAGGGCAGAAGGGGAAATTTCACACATCAGAAGTGCTCACTAAAAACCAGGAAGGTGTTTAAAACACAGGAGTTTCCAGGTATCTGTTTCCAGTGAAGGATAGGGATTTCCCAAGGTCCCCACCATGGCCCAGCAAAATTATAGGTGTTAGTTGTCAGGCTGCAGCAGAATCTGTAAACGCAGATGACCAAGTCACAAGCACCCTTTTTGCAATGGTGCCAGAGGCAAATGTCTTGCAGACACAGACAGACAGTATAAAGGCTTTCAAAGCCAGAAAGAGCAGCCCTAACATCCACCCACCCCACAGAACCTGGGGAGTGCACGACCACGTTAATTAATGTCTGCTTAATAGCAGTTCATCCCCCATCTCTCCCCACACATACTCTCATACTGATACACGAGGTCTGTGGTTTTCACATCCCATTAGGAAAAGCTTCCATCTAAGAAAAAAGAAAAAAAATTAAAAAGAGGCATGCTGAGAAGGTGAGGGAAAATTCTTCCATAATTTATAAATAACAATCACTATTTGGCTTTTATCAGGCCTTTTTCATTAGCAATTCTTATAGCACCAGACAAAGGGAAACAGCATTTTGACCTCTGTGTTACAGAATGAGAAATCACTGAATACAAAGCAACTTCTCCAAAGCAACCATCAGTCCTCTGGCAAATCTAGGAGGAGAATCTGCATCTCCCAACTCCTAGATCATACAGCAACAGGAGAATCCACAGGTAAACAGCACCAAAATCTCCTTCTGACGCTAGAAAGGATTTCACAGTGGTAGAGAGCAGATTTTTCTAGGACACACAGTAAATGCAAACACAGATACCAGCTACAGAGAATGCAACAGGTGGGACTTGTACAGCTTCAACCTTATATCCTTCTGAGAGCCTCAGATAAAATCAGCTTGAGAATAGTGAGGACAACATGATCAATATATTAAGTCAAGCTGTTTGTTACCAAAAGAGAAGAACTGGCAGCTCTTCTTGGCTTCTGAAATATGACACACAACCCGTCCTTTCTAATGCGCTACTTTGGATGGCACCCAAATCCAGCACCATCTGGCTAGCATGGGCATATGTATACAAAGAGGACAGAAGAGACTCCTGGCTGACAGATAAAGTGACATATCAATGCAGCAACATGGACTTGAAATCTCTTCAGAGTTTTCAAAGCCAGCTAAGCATGCTGGAAACACGAGGCCAGTTTAGTGACTTGAGGGCAACATGAGGGCTGAGAATGTCTTGTACACATGTGGTCCGGGTAAATGTTTGTTTGTAGGAAACATTGCCAATCGTACAAACAAAAAACCCCAAAACAAAAAAGCAAACTGCTTTTCCTACTGTAGATTTGAAGCAGAGTGTACCAGATTTCCTCCCATGCCTCAAAGCTAATCCCTAAATTCAAAAGCCTGATTTTTCCATGCAGTCAAAACCAACACATTATTCCATGGGTTAGAACTTCTGAAAGCTTGGCCTCTCCACTACGGCACAGGCCACTCTCTTTCCTTCTCCCCTGCTATCAGGATGTAATGCACAGATTCTTCTATATTCATTTTCTAGCATTTAAGTGATGATTTGGCAGTAAGGAAATGAGAGAACTTAGGTAACAGCACAAATGATAATCTGTCCAAGAGAACAAGTGGGTTGTCTCTTATCCAGCATAAACCATGCACATGGGGGGGGTGCTTCATTCCAGAGTCAACATGGGGACAGAGGCTTAAGGAAGGAGCCCCAATGCTCACTGAGCCTGCACCGCATGCTGTCCCCATGTAAAAGTTTCATTTAGGCAACATCCACTAGCTTTGCCTTCAGCACACAGTTGCTACTCGCTCTTATCTAATCTTACTTTACAGTACTTAATAGTATCATAGGTCTGGCATTTAAAGCATTTGAAAGAAAAACAGACTGCAGAAGCACCCAGTGAGATTAGAATTAAGGCACTAATTGTCTGTGCTGGCCAGTGAGGAGGTCTTGGTGCAAGAGCCCTACTCTGCAGCAGCAGGCTGGGTCCCCAGCCCTGCTACCCATCCCAGATGTTCCTTGACCTACCGAGAATGACCTTGGGAAAGCCTTTCCCCTTCCTTCCTGAGCAAAGAGCGATGCAGCCACCCATGAGACAACTCAAACAGCTTTAGCAGTCCCTGACGCAGCACCAGCACAAAGATTTGGGCAGCAGCACAGTGAGCTGAACCTGTCTGCTGAGCCAGCTACAGGGACAGCAGCACTGAAACACACAGCGGACGGCAGAACCTGAGAAGCCGAGGACACCCAGACCCTGACTGCCGCAGTCAGCAGTTACCAGAAAGTTTTAAAATAAAGATAACCCTGAGCTCAAGTTGAAACATAGTGTATGAGGAGGGAATGCAGAGACAGAAGACAATGGGGAACTGTAAAAGAAAGAGTGAGCCCCTTCTCCCCTTAGCACCAAAGTATAAATATTTAGAAAACATAAATTAGCATTGCAAGAGGATGCAAGGGAAAAACCCCAGAACACTGAGTTCTATTCAGGTTTTGCACTTCTAAAACTTGCTAGATAAACACTTGAGTCTGATACAAATATGCAAGGTGAAACCCCTAATGACTAAACTCACACATCAGTCACAAAGCCCCTTAACTGCATTAAACCAACCCCTACTGTCATCTACATTATTGCACAGCTAAAACAATGCACCTCAGTAATAAATCAGTTTAAACCCCAGTTTTATCAATGATATGCAGATTACCAGGACCCAGCTTCACTTCCTGTTTCAGAAGAACCACCAATTATGATTGTTATTTAAGTCTTTGACAGACCTTCCCCACCTGGTTCCCTGTCCTTTTCTATTTACTGTATTACAAACATTTTGGAGGTTGAAAAACACAGTATTTAACATTTTATAGAAACACCTGCCAAGAGAACTGCTAAACACTCTTGTAAGAGAGGCAGAGATGTTTATTTAGACATGCTGCTGATGTTTCCTGTTGCATTTTGATCCTAAGGCATATGTAGTCCTTCCAAACCATTTAGCATGTACTCTGGAAACACAGCTCTCAGAGAACTGCAGCTGAAAGTAATTGAGATCAAAATTTCAGGACCAAGAAAACCATTAGCAAAGCTCGTCTCAAGGCTCCAGGCAGAACAAGCACCTGCCACAAAGGCAGGTACGTGGCTTCTGGAGTACCACCATCTGAAAGGAGCAAGATTTGGGGTTTGGTTTGGACAATTTAATGACTGAGTAATGCTGGTTTTGCCAGCAGGCACCAGGGGACTGCAATTTGCAGTGATCTTTCAAAGCTGGCTATATCATCCACAGCCATGGGACACCACAGCATCCTGTGCAACGAAGTGCAAACCACACACCTGCAGCAGCAGGGGAGATGTCCTGAGCTGGGTGCTGCTGGTAACCAGCCAAACTAAACTGGGTTATCCCTTTAGCTGTGTGAATGATGTACAGGTGTGTCCTTAATGCTCTGGACCCAGGATATCTGCTGGAGTTAATGACAGTGGCTGAAAGAGCCATCATGTGCCTCTTCCCTGCCCTTCTGAAGGAATTTACCACTCCACAAGCACAGCTGGCAGAAGAGTGTATCCAGACCCCAGCCCCTGCGGTTCATACCCTGATGGATTATTGTAAACTATAAATTGATCACAGCAAAATCACCTTCAGCTGCTGCAGCAGAACCCCACAGGGATAATGAATCTGCAGCCCTAGTGTCTTCGCTTTTGTTCCTTATCTGTTAAGAGTAAACCTTCATTACAAAGTTAAAACCATTATGCTGGGCTACAGAGAGGCTATGTAAGTCTTCCTCTCTTCAGAAAGACAGTGATTTATCCTATATCCAATAAAGAAGCAGACTGTAGCATCAACGAGCACTACAGCAATCTGAAGAAAAAGAGAGAATTCCAAATTTTGACATCTGATCCCTAACAGCAGAGGATAATACTTCCAACAACAGGTTATTAATCTATATATACAGAAAGGATTAACGCAGCTTTCTGGTTACAGAGATGGGGGAAATAAAAGAAATTAAAAAGGAGAACTGTGAATTAAAGCTAACCACAGAAAATTAAGGCATTTATTAAGACTTATAAGAAGCAAAGTACTTGTGTGCAGCAGAGGAAGGGGAAATAATCTGCTCCGGTTGAATTTATTCACTCAGCAGTGCAGATTACATTCTCCCTCCAAAGAATACTTTTACAGAAGTACTTGATTTACCCTGTCTTTGGGCTTAGAAAACAGTGAAGAAACAGGATTTCACTGTTCTAAGACCCTGTAACCTCCTCATGTGCACGAAATTTATCTTTGCCTGCAAAGCTTTATACTGCATAATAATGTGTAATGCCACAGACTGGCTTCTCTTCTGATGCGTGTTTTAAGTTACTTGTGTAAATAACTGTGGTGATCACCCCCACCTGGTTTCCATAGGGAAGCATTTTAACTGTGAAGAAAATAAAGACAAAACCTGATATATTGTGGAAAATGCAGGAATTCTCTTTCACTTCAGCCTGCTTTAATAATGCTGAGACTCTGCACATACTTGTGTAGAGCAAATTACTCCATTTAAAAAGAAATCATGCTGCTGTATCCATCTACACACTCAGAATTACTCTGAAAGCAGTAGATTCTTTTTTCATTCTTCTTTTGGGTCCAGAGGTTTTAAATTCCTGAGAATGGTCAAACCATCTCACTCAGAAGAGATGATGAAGCTCCACCAGAGTTTGACTGAGAAAGGTCACCAAATCCAAATGCTCTCAGATTCTTTAAATAAACTGTTAGGCCTTCGCTCAAGTGCAAAGGATATTTAAGGACACTGCAGTAAAGTGCAGATACTTATTTCCAGTCACTCTTATCAGTCAGAGCTGATAGCAAGTGGCTATAAATCTGAGTAAGGAACTATCACTGCACCTTCTAAAAAGCTCCTTCTATCAAAAAGAACCTAAAACTCCTGTTGCTCTGAACACGCCATGATGACTTAAGTCAAGGATGAGTAAGGATGTTAATGTTGAGGGAGGGACAAAAGGACAATACACAAAACTCCAGGTTTGAATCTCTTTATAACAGATTAAATGGATTTACTAATAAATCAGAACAAACTTGGAGATTCTTAGTGATAACTAAACAGCAAACAGTTTCAGAAGCAGCACTTGCTGTCACATTAACCAGTTAAGATGTACTGCTGTGTTTTCTTCTTTCATCACAGACACCACTCCTAACAGACAAACCAACTGAGTTTAATCTGTTAAATAAATGAATCAGTACGTAGCCAACTGCAAAAAACACAGCACTCAAATTTGTTCTGTCCAAAAACTGCAAGGAAAAATCCAGGTATGTCAGTTCCTAGCTATCACCAACACACTTCTGACAAGTGAACCTCTGAGTCAAAAAGACTTGCAAAAACTAAAGGCGGCAATGCACAAATGACTAGTTCATAAATTAGGTGTATTAACAGGTTAAAAATTAAACATGACCAACCATCTGAGCAGCTTCGGATCCCAGTACAGAGCGGAGAGACAACCAGTTGCGAAACTGCAACCTGAAGTTGCAGCTTCCTAAATCTGCTTTTCTTCTTCATTCCCCAGCACTGAATATTCACATTCACACCGCAGTTTACCAACTGACAGAGTCAGGGGGACCCTGAAAACAGCTCCATGCTCATCACCCTGGCAGCAGCGAGTTGCTGTATCACACAGTTTTTGACAAGTTGCTTGGTCAGTCAGCCCAACAAGCTTTCCCTGCCTGCTTTCCCTCCCCTCTGTTGCTTGCTTCCCAGAACACTTCATTTGGGATCTTTCTCTAATATTGGAATATGTAATTTGAAGCTGCCTGCACAGTCCACATACACAGAGTTAATCTCAGCCTTCAGCTGAGGTAAAAATGGGGAAGTCACTGGAAGGGAAGTGCTGAGAAGAAGAAAATACAGATATTGGGAATGAAGCAGTAAAGGAAATAAAGATTATTTTTCAAACAGCTGGGCTAAGAAGGATGCATTTCTTTTGAGGGTCGTGCAGGAATCTGATGAAATTCTCATCCCTCCCACCCTCAGTTTTCATGCACACAGCAGAAAACATCTGGGCTCTCCAGCAAGTTTGCCCACAAAGAAATCCAGCTGTTGAGCAGCCAGAAACAAAGACCCTGGGCAGGTGTCCCAGTGCAGGGACTGGGACTAGGACTGAGCGTCCTCCACATCACCTCTGCAATGTGAGGCAGCAGCACCTCCATAGTTTAAGGTCTCAAACATTTCTTGTCCCAAAAGCTCTTTTTGCCATAAATTATTTTAGGCACAATTCAAACACCTTCCTCTGAAATCACTTCCAAGAATACAGAACCAAAAAGCCTCAAGCAGGCTCTAAAGTAATGCACTCATTTTAAAGAGTGAGTGCCAGTGTGAGCTACCTGCCAACTTAATTATTTCGGAGCCATGTGCACAGTGCTTTCAGGCATTCCTTAAATCTGCTGGAGTAGTCCCTTCATAGCCCCTTCACCTTTAGGACAGACAACTTACTGTCTGGCTCAGACTGATACAGCAAGGAAAAGATCCCTTTGCGCTGGAACAGAGGCTCTCTCATGTGGCAAGACTCATGAGGTGAAGTACAGAAATATAACACTGTACAAAAATCGAGATGGCACAAACACCATTACAGATTGGGGATGAGACACTGTGCTTTCTATAGCAAATTACAAACATAGCTCCTACTAACAGTTTATGTGTGTGCACATCCCAAGCTTATTCCAAACTTAGTACTAATAAAGACAAGTGATACAAAATTGGTCAGAGGTTCATCCAGACAGACACATTTCCCCATGAAGCCTTAATAAAACACAGTCAGGCTTTACTCGAGGAAGGTTTCCAACTGCCAGATAAGCCACACATCATTTGTAACGTGGACAAAAATCCACCATGAATTAGTCTAAACCCAAACTCATTTCCTTTTCAAGCTTGGGCCAAGATCTGAATCAAGGTCTCTTGGAGGCAAACAAAACTACAGTACCATAAATCATCACTGGCTGCCTATTTGCCTTCCTTGCATATTTTTACATTGATTTCAAATCCACATACACGTAACATTAAATAAAGCAGTGGAGTATTTCAGATTATAATTCAAGAGACAATAGCAAATGGTTGCTTTGATGGTGTGCGAATTGAAACTTTGGCGCTGTTTGCATTCATCAGTGGATTTGTTATAAAACAAAAAAACTGAAATTAATTCATAGTCATTTAATCACAGAAGCCCCAGAACATAAAAGAACGCCATGACTCTGTATGCCCAGGGTTTAAACACCCTAAAATCCCTGGATAAGAGTTAACACCTTTGCACTAACTGAACAGTAATTACGCTACGAAATAGTCACAAGTGTAGTTTCACACCTCTATGTA
Organism: Psilopsiagon aurifrons; assembly: GCA_025447955.1. Taxonomy (NCBI): domain Eukaryota; kingdom Metazoa; phylum Chordata; class Aves; order Psittaciformes; family Psittacidae; genus Psilopsiagon; species Psilopsiagon aurifrons. The sequence goes on from JAOEHY010044753.1 coordinate 98,191, forward strand.
TTATGTTTACAGGAGTGAGGGCACTCCCCACTATGAGCAAGGGGTTTTATTTGCAGGTTGAAAGCTACCCAGGATATACAGTAGGTAATCAACTTGAATTATCATTTCTAGTGGGAAGACGGCATCCCACATGGTCAGACTACACACAAAGTAGCCAAGTCATACTCAGAGCTTTCAGTGGTGCCACCTTTAAGCCTTGCTCATTGGGACATTATCTCAGAAAATTTGGCTTACATGAGAGAAGACTCCCTTAGGATAGAAGATCAAGTTAGCAACAAAATAAAGCTCAGCAGCTGCTCTGCCTGGAGGATGCCACTTAAGTCAGGAAAACATTTAAAATCCCGCTGAGGGGATCCAAGAAAAGGCCTCAGTGGCAGAACGGGCATTTCCTGAGGAAGATGGCAGCAACGAGGTGTGCTTCAGGAGATGGGGTGGTAAAGGAAAAATCAAATCTCAGAAAAGGCCAAAGTCCCCTCTGCCATCTCAGCACTTCCCAAGCTGTCAGTAATGAGGCTGCTGCTGTCACTTACCCCCTCATTCACTCTCTCCCATCAGACACTGATAGCATGCCTGTCACAGGCATCGCAAAGCGGGAGTCAGAGATGACAAATCACAGGGAATACGTGTCAACACAATCAACTGGCCTGAAGACAGGCAGCTGGTGCGCAAATTCCACCACAGACAGTATTGCTTGTGAAATCCTTCCAAGGCATTTTTAGCAATCGCAAGCTCTCAACAACAGCCCTGACTACTAAAAATAGCCCGCTGAAGACTTGTTCCAGCATTAATAACAGCACTGGCTAAATTTGAGTCATGACCCACTTGGTGACATAAAAGCAAAATAAGCCCAAACCTCATAAAGCAGCAAGAGATTAGAGTGCTTAGAGCCCCAGCAATTTTAGTGCACCTACATTACAATGTTTTCTCAACAACATTAATGCCACTTGCTAATATATTCCCCTGAAATCTGGAGAGGGAGTCAGGCAGGCAGGATCCTCTACAGCTAGGTAAAAAGTGAAGGCTTAGATAACTCTTCAGCACAAACATGCACCAGTGTAGTTCAATACAACTCTCCTTGCAAACAAAAGGGACAATGCATCAAAAGCCCTAAGTGTCCCCATCTCTCCCATTTCAAAAGTTCCTCCTAGACATCCATCAGCTTACAAAGTACCACTGCAACATCCCAGAAAAAATAGCACATGCTGTTGCTCCAGTGGTTTTGAATCTTGAAAAGTAGCAGCATGACAGGGAAAAAGAGATCCACTTCCCTTTGGTACACAACTAACCACCAAAAAGCACTTTTCCTAGCCAAGAGCTGTAGCAGCACCTGCAAGCTGTAACTGTTCAAGACCTCTGAGAACAACACAGGAAAAGGACTAGGGCACAAAGCACTCTTAAAATTCACACAGCCTGGCAGCAGCATTAGCTCCTCAGGTGCAACAAGGAGAGAATTCATCCCCAGGCTGGTTTCACAGAAAAATACACTGCCTCAAAACCCCCCACTGCAGGCACACTACCATGATGTAAGCCACTGGCCTGGTCTGAATTGATCCCAGACTGAAACACAGCCTCTGGTTTAAGAAGAGTTCAGTTCAAAGACATCTAGAGACGGAGGAGTCATCACAACCCTTGATAAACTTCTACAGTCATTCATTTTTCATCCTGGTAAAATTTTGCAGCTTATCTCTAGTCTAAACATATCAATGCTGCAGCCTTTCAGCAACTGGATCTCATTACAGTTTTGATGTCAGACAGAAGAACTCTCTATTATCAAGATTCTCTTCCCTATAGAAGTTGTTATAAATTGAAATCATGTCACCCCTTACCCTCTCACAATAAACCAGACAGAGCTCCTGAAGCCCTTGGATCCTGGGCACAGCTAAGCTGTGAAAACTCCAGGTCAAATGGTTATCCATCTTGACACCCAAGCCCTTTCAGGACAGCCATTCCTCAGGACACAGCCATCCCCTCCTCCACCTCCTCATTATACAAGAAGGGCCCTTATTTTATCTCTGGAGTAGGGCATTTTATTGCATCAGAACACACAGTTCACAAAGCATTCCCAGTCACTCAGGTCCTGTTCCTTATCTTGCACTCCACCTAATCTGTGTTATCTGAGGACTTTATGAGTAATGGTTTCTTTTTTTTTTTTCCAGGTCACTGATTAAAGGAAGTTAAATAGTGCTATGGGAAGGACCTACTACAAACATACCTTCTGGAAGCTGCTGCTTTCTTGCCTGCCCTATTTTGAAACCTTCCAGTCAGGCAGCTTTGAACCCAGTTTTCACACGGCTTCTATGAAATATCTGCATTAACAAAATAATAAAGCTGGGACAAAACCACCCAACTTCAAAATATATTGAATCAAATATCTGGGGCTTTCACACATGATTGAAAAAGATCTCAAAGAAAAACAGATCTACCAGCTACCACGCAGCTAGCATAAAACTTATTTTAAGAGTCCAGTGGCCCATATCCAGCTGCCTTCTCTGCTGCTGTCCCTCTAGAGAACAGAGCCGCACGTTTAGTGGTTGCTGCTAGAGGTGGTGGCACACACCTGACACACTACCCTGCCTGAGAGGAGCACTGGCAGCACATCCAGCCGAGGAAGGCATAGCTGCTGCTCCCAAAAACAAACTCCTCAGGGTTACTTAGGTGCCCTTCCCCAGATTAGACAAATCAGGGTTGTGCCTTTGAAGCACAGAGCAGCTGGTGTTCTTAACTTCTCTCAGTGGGGTCCCCTAATCCTAACATGATAGAATTAGATTATCTGTAATGCAAGGATATTTAAGTGCAATGAGAACAACACTCCAAATGAGTACAACAGCAGAGTTACAAGACCATGCAAGACATGCCCCATTGCTTGCACAGCACTGAGTGGCCCCAGCATGAGCTCAGCCTGCTCTGCCTCGCAGCTACAAGCCTCACCCCACCCACAGCACGCAGCTGCACAGGACAACCACGCTGTGCAGCCCTGCTTGAAGAAAATAGAGTACTTTAAGAGCATGCATGCTGATCTCTAATGTTACAAGTTATTTTCTGGGGTTATTCCATGATTTCTAGAAAAACAGGTGCTGAAAATGAGTGCTTGCTGCTCTGGTGGAGAAGGGGCAGGAGGTCATGCAGACAAGATGGTGAATGCAGTGATGAAATGCACCTCCCCTCCTCCCACATCTCCAACAAATGACAGATCAGGAAACCAGCCAACACCTCCACTTGCCACCAGACCTCACACTCCCCATTCTGTGCTTAACTTACATTTCTCTACATCAAAATACCGTAACTGCCAACTCTTTCTTCTGCTTCACAGCTTCTTAGAAAAGCCACAGCCACAGCCAAAATCGTGCTTCCACAAGCCCTGTTAGAAGTAAGTCCCCAATGAACAAGCAAACATGAGAAACAGGATGCAAGGAATGCTCTGAAGAAACAGCACAATACCTAAACGTACACAACTGAATCCTCTGGGTCTGAAACTCAGAATCCATCCTTATGACACCAGTGCCTGCCACTGCTCTGCTCTTCCTCCCAGCAGCACCACCACCATGCTTGCACAGCACAGAAGTCAATGATAATTTCTACCATTTGTCTCTAGGATTGCTGCTAGTTCTCAATCAAAGCAAATTTTCTTCTTTAAGAAGTGCTCCTGTTGGCATAAAATCATAAGCAGCTTAACCTTTAAAATAACTTTGATCATGAGCCACTCCAAACCTAAGATCTGAAAACCACAGACTTTAAACACTACTCAGCGGTCTAAACAGCCACTGCAAGAAAATGTGAAATAGTGTTTTTGCTGCCTGTGTGTGCTATGAAGAAAAATGACCATTTTCTGCATAGTGAGACATTTTTAAAAGTATTTCTGCTCTGAAGTTTCACTTGCACACAGAAGCAGGAATGACTCAGGAGCGAGACACCTTCCTCTTTGTCTTAGTGAGCTTCATCCTTCCTTGTGATGACTGATGACCCAAACTGGGGTCCCTGGATGTTTATGGTTAACAACCCAATTCTTCAAAACTTATACCACAACACAAACCCCATATGATACAGACCCAGCTGAAGAAATGTGGTGCTTTTGAAGCGTGAGTTACTACAGCATCCAGGTAACATTAATGGATCAATGACATCACTGAAAACAAAACCAACTTCATCTAAAAATTAGTGAGTTTGTGACTGACTGCTCCTTGTCAGTGCTGAGATTCAGCACTAAGGATGGAAATAAGAGGCATACAATTAAATTAAATAGAAAGAAAATCTATTATTAGCTGCAGAAAAGGTATGTCTAATACCCCCACATCTAGAGACATTAAATCCCTGCTCAGATTCCCCTTCCCACTCCCAAAGCTTTATAAAGATAGCCCTGGATAAACTTCCCAGAGGCACCAATCTGGAATTTCTCACGAGAACAGCATGATAAAGCTGTTAGTGATAAATTCATGCAGGGGTGTAGGAAATCAATATAAAATGGCACTTTCATAGGCAACACTGCCTATTACACAGTAGCAAGTGCCTGAACAGCACCTTATCCCCACCACTAAGCACATCCTGAGGTGAAAGGAGAATGCTTTTCTTTGTACTTGGCAGGAACAGCTTGCACTAAGGCAGAGAGCAGGCAGCAAGCCTGGATGAGCAAGTCCCAGCAGCAGAGCCTGGGAGCTCTACTGCAGCATCCAGCCCTGGAGAAGCTGACAGCTGTCAGTCCCACACAGCTCTGCAAGCAGTCTGCCTGCTCACTGAGGATTTTTCTTCCTTGCATTTTCTCCACCACTGCAGTCAGAACACCAAGGGAAGTACCTGACAGATTTGGCTGTGGCACTCTTCAGTGACTTTGCAATTTGTGCCGCTGGAACTGAGAAGCCCCTTACCCTGCCTGACAGGAACAGCCACAAGGACTTCTTGAAGCAAGTCTGCAGTACAGGCCAGGCAAAGCTCTGAAAGTGCTACAACTGCATGTTGGCCTCTTGCAAAGTTTTTGTTTAAACACCCCTACAAATATGATTTGATTCATCTCTGCAAAATGAGGTTTCGAAAATATTCATAAGACAACTTATGACCAAATTATATAAATGAGCTTTTCTGATGCTTGTCAATGTTTTTAGCCAAGTCAGTGTAAAGCCTTTATCTTGTCTGCCAAAAGTTGGCAGGTTAAATCTAACATAGACACTTAAGACTTCACAAATGACTGCTGCCAGTCAAGAAGCTAAAGCATTCAATCACTCTAAGTGCAGGCATATTCTCTCATAATCATTTAATACTTCAAGGCAAACAATAAACACGCCTCTCTTCTCCGCAGCCTTTATTCAAGTATCTCCCTGAAATACTGGAATTTGGACTGGAGTCACCATCCCATTTCCAAGCAATCTTTCACCTCCATTCCCAACAGATTTTCCACCTCTCTCAATGCCTTTTTCCTCTTTGTTAATAAATAAATAAATAGATAAATAACTCCCAGGTCAAAGAGCCCTCTCACTTTTTGCTACTTATTATGTCAGGATCTACACGATAAATTGAGCATATACCATGCAGTGAGGGTAGTACATTATATATATACAATAGTGAAAATCCATGAATAGAAAACTTACTCTGAAGAGATGCAAGTGAAAAGAATATTAAGAGCAGATCAAGTAGAGCTCAACCAAGAAATACAATCTTTTTCAAACTTCAGAAGAGAATTGGAGCGGCCATAAATACCTGCCTAATGAGGGCTTTAATGGGATCTGTGCTCCTAACTGTTTCAAACTGCTAAAGAAAAGCAGCTCTGAATGTCAATAGTGCCAAAATCTTCAAGAATTTTGTATTTACTCTGCTTATACAAACCTCAGACATTCTTTACAACCATCCATTCCCTCTGCTCATAAATATTTATCTAGTTGGAGCCAAGTGCATAAATGAACCTTCCATCCCGCTTATGGCTAGTCTCCCTTTAATCCCTAATCCCTTTGCACTATCTTTCTTGTCTCTAACCTGCAGAGGACTCTGACTATTTGCATTTAATTCTTCCTACACATGCCCTGGAGCACAAATGGCTTGTCAGGTTAAAGATAAAGCAAACACGTACTGCCACCAACTGAGTAACCAGCCTTTTTGATATCAGAACACCTGCAGCCAAGGCAGGCTGGGTAGTGGGAGACTGAACAAGTAAGTGATTCTGCTGAGATCTCACCACACAGCAAATAGATGGACTTTTCTGGAACAAACCTTTTGTCTGCTACTCACACTCACTAATTCTGAAGGTGGTTCCTTTCATCTTTTTACTACAACACAGTAACACCAAGGACGCACAGAGAGATTATGTCTAAATTGCATCTTCAGCAACTGCAAGCAGAGAAAGGAAAGGTATAGTATCTATGCCGAAGAGGTCAGCAATGAGAAGCTTAAAGCCATCAAGAGATGAGAAGGACCTGGACAGTGTTTTATCAAAACAGGCAGAAAGGTCAAGTCAGGAGGAGCACTTAGAAGAAAGTAACATCAGTATTTAGGCTTGGAGAGGGTCAGTGGAACAAAAAGACAAGAGTTTGTCAGTCAAGAGCTTTGGTTCCTGAACAAGTCCTTTCAATTTTCCTCCTGACCTGCATTTCCCACTACAAAGACTTCCACGCATATTTTTTTTTGAGCTGCACTTGAATTAGTCCAATTTTAAAACAAAAGCACAAATGAAATCCTAACACAGTTTTCTTCAGTAATAAACATCTCTCATTGCTGCTGAGGACTTCAAGACTATCCACCTTCTTCACTCCCTGAAAAGCCTTCCCCCTAGTCTGAGCAATGTGCTGGCTATGAAGTCTGCCACCTTAGAGTTGCTGTCTGTAAATCTGATAGACCACTGCCCAAGGCAACTCCATGGGATGATGCTGCTAGAAAAAAACAAGTTGCCAAGACCCTGCCCACACTCACTCCTAGGACTTTGCATGGATGTTTTAAATGGGTGTTTCTTTCTGTTGTTCTTTCCAATCAACTTGTTACTACTTTTCCTTCAGAACAGAAAAATTTTAGGGTTTGGAAAATGTATCTAAGCATGCAACTGCATCATCTGGCAGATGAGGCATTTAACTGCAAGGACAACATTACATAAATCACTGTGATGAGCCTGTTGAAGCACAATGTTTCCACCCTGCTTCCATTCTGAAATGTCAGATTGTCAAAATGTATCAGATTTTGACATAATTTGGAAAATATTTATCGTTATTTTTTTCAAAAGTCTTCCCTTAGATCACACACACACACCCTTCGGCCACAGAGAACACCAACAGCAACAAAAACAAGGAGAAAAGGACGGAAAATGATCAAAAGGGTTATCAAAACAAAGTAAGTGAAACCCTTTAAAATGCAGGCATGCCTGGACAATGGGACTGTATGGCAAATAGTGACCCCCCCAGTCAGTCAGAGGGCTCTCACACAGATCTGCAGTAGATGTACATACACTGGTGACTCTGACATAATTAACACTGTTTGTCTCAGCATCAGTAAAAACAGGCTTTTGCCTACTAGCAAATTTTTGGCTCTGCACACTATTGTTTACTTCAATAAGAGGCCAAAGAGCTAACTGAAGCTTTTTTTCTATTGCAAAAAATTCCAGTAATGTGGAAGTGCCTCCATTTGTGAACAAACCTTGTTCACTGACACATACAAAGCCTATCCCTTAATAATAAACACTCCCCCCCAAAAGCCAAACATGGCCTAATTGGTTTCTTCCAACTTTTCTCACATACTTTCAAACAAAGCATACAACGATCGCTCAGCATCTGCTTACAGAAAGCTGCTTAAGGCCTCATGAAAACTATCACTATCTACATCCACTACTGTATATTTACATAGCTTCTTGGAAACCTTGGCCCTGAATAAATAAATACTTGAAAATGCCTCATTTTGGACAAATGGTTCCTGCTGCTTCAGCCATTATGGGAAGATTAAGCTGTGATCCCCTACTACCAGGTAGGAACAGAGAGCTGATGCCCAGGACAGGTAAGACAACAGCCCCAGGGAACTCAGCTTTCTGGCAAATACATACTGCAGCAGGAGGGGATATGTTCTTCCTATCGCTGAAAAAAATCCACTACGAACTGCTAGAGGTGACCCAAATAGCTCTCTCTACTCCCTGAACTTGGGAGAAAACCTAGATTTAAACCTCTTAATTTTCACTTACCCTTTCCAGATTTTATACTTTTGTTCATTTGATGGCTACTTCCCTTATAAAGGCAGAGATTCAGGACTAGAGGAATTAGGGTGAGAAATGGCTCAGTAAAGTCACTGTGAGCTTAAGTCGATGGACTGAGCGCTCTGCAATTACTGCAACTGGCATCCATGCCCGAAGAGTTTATCACCACTAAAGAACACAAGCACCAGAACCAAAAGGCCAGGTTCACAGGGCTGGCAGCAAAGTGTCAGGGCAAAGCCTTCCCCCAAATCTCAGACTACAGGTACCAACTGAAAGCTGCAGTAACTGATTAGGAGGCAGGAGCAGCAGGTTCATTTAGAGAGACAGGATGTGCATGAAGAGATATTCTAGATGTTAATAATATGGGAAAGAAAAATGCCCATAGAAAACTGGGACTTTGAAAGTGGCCTTTTTTATTCTTTAATGCAATGCTTGAAGTTACCTGCAACAAAATAAAAGAGGATACACAAACCTTACAATAAGCCTTGACTTCACACAACTGAGCAGCTGCTAAATCCTCTGATATTTCCTAACTGAGTAAGTAAAAGCACTAAGTACTTCTCTGTCCCTCATGCCTCAGGTGACTTGGGAGTTAGCCAAGTTTAAACCTCTTCTCATATAGTGAAAGTCTGGGGTGTTTTCACTCCCCCCCTCCCCCCGATAGAGGCAGTTATTAAAAACACATCTCCAATAACCCCACTGAGCATCCTCCTGCTGACACTGCACTACAGGCTGAAACAATCTGAGCATGCCACAGTTACAAATCCACAGGACAAAGCGTCTGCTGCTACAACCACTCTCCCAAACTGGTTATTAAAACTCCCAAAAGCTGAAAGCACCAAGGTCCCAGGACACCGTCTCCCCACAGGAGCAGCCAGTCTTCAGGCATCTGAACACTGTTGCTTCCCACTTCATGCCTCCCCCAGCTCCTTTCATTTAGATGCCAGTCACATTTACACCGACTAGAAAGCATCACAAACCCGTACAAATTGCTAACTTGGGAATTCAGGTCCTTGAAACTCCTGTGCAGCAGCCAATGGACAGTCTATCATTTCTCCATTAAATCTTTAAATAAAAATAACACTGCTATGAATAAATAGAGCGCCTTTCTTTTTAGTACAGTTCCTGATGTCTAGAATAACTTTCTATGGATTTTTAATTATTTTTTAACAGATTGATAAATCTATTAAGTGGCCATAAAATACAAAGTTGAGTGGTCTGAGAAGACAGGAATTTTCTTTTCAAGCCAGTGGTCACACTTCATACATAACTGCAACATTTCAGGAGTGGGGGAAGGAACTGCGGGGAAGAGCATCAGTTGAAACTGGTTTCCAATGGCAGATCAGAGAGCATACAGGCAGCAGCAGAGAAACATATGTTTGAACCTGAGCCAAAAATCTGGCTTCCTTAAGAAGTGTAGGATGACAAACCTCTTGTAGTGGTTAATAGTAGGCTGAAAAGTGGGGGTGGAAGAACTCCCTCTGCTCATGCAGAAGGCAAATGCTGTTAACATCTACCTAGCAGTATTTAACTCGGGACATCTGGGGTTTGGAGAAAGCTGTCAAAATGACCCATTAAAGACAGTCAAATGCTTGACATTTTGTGCTTTGGTATCATTGTCTCTTCACTCGCCACCACTTTAAGAGATATTTGGGAAAATGGTAAATAACACATCAGTGTCAGAAACCTAAAGCACTTTGCAGGACATACACCCATACATTACTGGGTTGAGAGCTGATAAATGTCGATGCCTTTGCTATCTTACATTAACATTTCCATGGAATCGGGCATATGAAAATTGATGGTGATCAAAAGTTAATTATAGTGTTTATGTCAAAAATCAGAAGAGCAGAACGGTGACTTTTAGTTTGGATGTTGCCTGAGCTCAGCTACTTCCAGCATGAGACACTCCAAGGGAACAGCATTTGCTGCTGTCAGCGGGACTGATAGTCTAGCCATAGTTCACAGCAGAAACCAGTAGTACCAGTCTAGAGCTGAAACATATTATGATGAAGCAGCCCCTCTGTTGCCATCAACTGAAATTCTGGGTGCAGCTGAGTATTAGAAAACTGCACAATCAAAAAGATAATATCCCTGGGAAAAAAATCCAACCCACAAAAAAAAAAAAAAAAAAACAGACAAAAAAGACACAGGGTCTCAGATGGCAGCAACTCCAATACCCCTTCTATAGAAGGCCAACAAACTTTGTCCAGGACCATGTCTCAACTCTGTAGGGTTGGTAAAACCCACCACTTCGCTGCATGTCATAATTCCTGCTTTCTGCTGCATGTCATCCTTTTTCTTGAAATAGAAAGTGCTGATTAACAGTTTTGTGTCATTTGATGAAAAGATACTCTAGCAACTGGCTTGCATAGCTGCTTATACAGCAGCAAATACCATATTTGTGGAATACAAGTGAGCAGAAAGACATCTGCTTGCTTGAATTCAGTAGGTACAAGTGGCTCATTCTTCAGGACACGCTTGAGTGTTCATTGCCTGAACTGCCTTGTCTCGGATGGTTGATTCCAATTCGTTTCCTTTTTGCATATCAAAGAGTTGATCTGAGGAGGACTGCAGGCAATGGATGCACAGAGGCTGCTGTCCAGGATGCTCCTTTGCACCTGCACACAGCTTATAAACTTCAGCTCCACTACCACAACTGAACAAAAATTACTGTGTATTCCATTTCTTTTTGTTGCTCCTCAGCTTTAGCACCATTCCCACATTCACCCAGTGTTTGAAGGGACTTCAGAGCAAAAAACAGTCACAGCTCTTTTAGGAAAAATCATGCATTACAGCCACTACTCCTGAATTCAGTGGCGGCTATCATGGATTAGCACCCTTAAAAACAACACAAAACCCTGGACGCATAGAACAGGCAGCTCCTGAGGTGGGAGGCAGTGTCCTCAGCCTGCTCCTCTGCTGCTCCTCTCTGTGCAGCATGATTTCACAAGGGAAAGAGCTACCTCATGAGCTGCTGGAATATAATTCTCTGCCTGCGCATTTCTATCTCATAAGCCTAGCCCACCTCAAATATCACGATATCATTTGTTAAATAAGAACAAATATCCCCCCACTATTACCTGGAAGCTGCTACTTTGTGTTCCTTGAACAAGCAGCATTGATTGCTATCTACATTTCAAGACTGTCCCAGAAGCAGACGAATTCTCCTGAAAGATTGTGTTTTCATGTTAGCACTCATGGAAGCAAACAAGCAAACAGAGAGAAATGCATCATTTGTATTATTTCTAGACAGCAAAGCTTCCTGCACAGTACCAGCAGGTCTGGCTTTTGTCAGCTGGTTAGAAAAAGAAAAGCAAGCCAGCCTTAACATGTTTCTTCTTGGACTCAGTCAAAGCACACATGCAAAATGAGATCAGAACTAAGCTTGTCATTGGTATTTCTCCATCCAAAAAGTGACCAGATTGAAGCCTGAAAATTAAGTTTTCGTAAAGTAGCATTTTCCAAACCTGCCAATTCCCACTACTTCAAGTGACAGCAGCTTTGACAAAGAAAATGTTTTTCTGCTTTCCTAGTAGGCAGAGCTACTGCCAAGAATTAAGAGAAACCTTCTTTCTTAAATTAAAACTGTTTAGGTCCCTTGCTGTGGGTCTGGAACCTGAAGGGAATGCAAAGAGAACACAACACAGCTGAGGAGTAAGAGCTCTACTGATAACTGGAGAGCTTTTTCTTTAAGTTTTTTTCTGACATCAAGGAAACAGCTCAAGGTGCAAAATAATACATAGACTCATTTGTAGGGGTTCACTGCCCAAGAGCAGTGCAAGGAAAGCCAATTTGCTCCTCATTTTTGGGTGTGTGTTTCTTCTCACACACAGTAACATTTCATCTGAATTTCAGCTTGCAAGACTAATGTGCATGGCTCAACTGCTGAATAATCCATGGATTTAAGTGTCCCTAAATACACGGTGAAAAGATGGATTACTCATTAGGATAAAATAATATACACAAGCCCCTAAATACATATGCACACTGTAATACACATTTTAAATAGTCTCTCTGTGTGAATTTAAATGATAATATGCATTCTAAAAAGTTTCAAAAGACATCTTTACAAAAGAGCCATTACCACTGTGTAAATAATACATCATTTAAAGTAAATTCTCTGAACTCCCAAAAAAGGTTCTTATTCGGTCAACAGAAAAAGAATCAAAGAAACTAACACATATGTGAAATACAAATGGTATTATGGGTTCAGTTCAAATTCATAACAGAGTGTATGTGTGAGTGAGGGGAACAGATTTGGTTCCTAGTATGACCTATTTCGTATTCCTTTACCCAGAAATCTTGCAAAACATAAAGGGCCTGATGGATGAATAAAGCAATGATTTACAGCCTTTGCAAACTGGGATCTCCTGCCAGTTTTCCAGTGAACACCTTAAGAATTTTCATACACAAGCACTGCTCTACTGCACACACAAACTTGCTTTTCTTATTCAACTTGCACGGAGCCTTGATAATTATCCACAGATTCTAGCCCAAAAAGGCTAAAACATTTCTTGCAGACATTGAGACAGCCCTGTGTGGAAGGAACAGAGACACAAACCAGTGCCTTGGAGGAGGCAAACTTTGATCAAGGCTTGGGAAGGTGCAACAGTTGAGACAACAGTTTTAGGAGGGCGAAACAACTATGCAGAACAGGAAACTCTTACAGTCTGTTTGGCATACACACTTTTGGCAAGGCTAATACACTAGAATTTGTTACTACAGTTTACGTTACTGAGAACCAAGTAACAAGGTGGTTTAGAATGACACTACAATACAAACAACTGTATTCAAACATGGATCCTACAGAGTTTGCACCACTAAATTCACCAATACACTTAAAGACACATAATCAATCCGTAACAAAAACCCAAAGGAATCAGGCACCTCATTTTCTGCATGGGAATATTCATACACCTCATCTCCACATACTGTTCTGAAAACCCCAGATCTAAATTATTTCTCATCATGTCTCATTGCTGAAAAGCAAGCATACTGTTAACTATCTTAGCACATTTGTATTTGAAGGCACACCTTCACATGCTAATTCCTACACATGATATTGAGCACAATGATACACCATCAAGAACACCAACATGACAAAATCATAGCTCAGCACTGAATAAATGCAGGAAAGGGAAAACCCATTTCCACCCACTCTGCAGCAATTCACAACGGGTGACACACAGGAGCACAGTTACAGAGGAGCAGCTCTGCTGCCACTGATGTAGGAATATGTTCCCTTTTGTTGTTTTGCATCAAAATGACACACACCAAGCCCTTCTATCCTGACCAGGCTTTCTCCCACACAGCCCAGACAAGCCAGAAAAAACATCAAGGTTTCACCGTTTCAGGGACAGGAGATGGAGGAAAACAGCACCCTGGGGGATAGAAGCAGATGGAGCTGTTTGAACACGATCCTGCCCAGCTCAGCTCTCGGCATCAGAACTTCTGCAAGGTTCAGAACTCCAGGACTGGCCCCAGGATCATGACACAACCCCAACCAGAAGTGGCATGTGCTTTTACAAGTCAAGATGTCACTTGCCTGGACACGTGCCTAGGCCAGCTGCTCCTGCTGAAAGCTTACGCTTGCAACTGTTCTGCTTCATTTTCCTGGCTGCTCTCAAGTTAGTTTTTGATTCCCCCTTTTCAGAAGTGGCTTAAAGGAGAGTAAAACCTATAAAAGCACACAAGAGCTGGTATACTATACTCCAAGGGAAGTTAAAGAGCAAAGGCACAAACCTTTTAGTCTAACCAATCCCTAATGAAGTTTTTAGGACACATGCAGTCTTACTCACACAGTGCAACTTCAGCCTGTGGCCTGCATTCTCCACTTGCTGTCAGCAACTGCATCTGCCACTCCCTCTTTCACTCTCCCAGAAGTTATTCCCATTCCCCAGTGGTTTTGGGTGGAAGCAGGGCAGCAGCACCCCACCCAGAGTCAGCATTAACTGTTGAGTGCTCCCTAAAGAGATACAGCATTTGAGAGCTGGGTGGGGAGATGGCAAAATCCAGCCCACTAATATAAGCCCCATTTACATGGCTAACCAAGGATGCTTTGTATGCTCCATCAGCCAGATTCATCTAAACCACATATTAATATAATTAGGCTTAATATTTAGCAATTAATTTTTGTTACTATGACCTGGCTTCAGTCCTGTCAGAGGAAACCCTGTGTCCTCAAAAGGCAATGTTAAAAAGAAAAAAACCCAAAAAAACACAAGCCAAAAGACCCAGTGAACTCAGAGCAATAGGAAAAACTGATGCAGAACGTCTGCTCTGCAAGTTATTGTCCACATGACATTTCCCCCCCCGACATCCTTCCCTGAAGACTCCCATTCAGTCACTGCTGTTTGGGTTACTGGAGAAGCCAGAAGCCGGCTCAAGGACATGGTCCTGAGAGTACTTTGCCACATAGTCAGGATGATACAGCCGTCTGGGCTTCTGCTGCCAGCCCTCCCATCCAGGGGACACAGCCATATAACACAGAAAAACACTTCATTCCCAAAAAGCACTTATTTACATTCCTAAGCAAACTCTTTAAAAGAACACATTCATCCACAGAGCGCTGCTGAGAAGCACACAAGAAAGCCATTTTAAGAGCTCTTTGATTTGGAATGTAGAAGTATCAAAGGTGAGCTTGGTTATTAGATTCAATAAACTATTGCTCCACACCTTGCTCTTAACAGTTTGGCCTACAACAATCCCAGGCAATTCTTCTAAGCTGATCCTGATTACTTCATGACATCTTGCTTCAAACTGATTAAGGCTGAGGAAACTCAGAGCTTCACTTAGGGCTCATTCCAGAGAGGAAAAGTCAGCTTCTGAAGACAGTGTATTTCTGGGCTTTGGTTTACACCCATTTGCCAAGTTCTTTACTAGCACATGTTTGGAGACAGGGGGGAGGAAAGCATCCTTACCATCTTTGATTTTTCTGCTGGTGTTTTGGGAACAAGCTGCTTACCCAGCCTAAGCAGAAAGGCTCAAACTGCCAAATGAAGCCATCAGCACAAGGCTGCTGCAACACAGAAGACAAATCTGGTTCTTTCTGTCAATGCCAGGACTAGCTTCAAAAAGTGAAATCCTTCTTCAGGGTGAAAGAGCAAATGCAGAACAAATAAAAAGACTACAAAAATTTGGTAAATGAACAAGCAAAAAATAATCATTAAAGGCATTTCTAAATCCCAGTTTAATGAAGCATAATAGATTAGGTTGTTTCTGTTCTTGGCTTTCTGTAAAGTAAGAAAGAGTTTTGGTGCTTATAGTTTTTCTGCTGTTTCTGTAATTTTAATCCAGCAAAGCTTTGCACAGAACATTCAGACACCCACAGCATTCAAACACACCAAGCATATCAGTGCAATTCTGTAAAGGAAGCAGTCTCACTGCTAAGAGACCTCAGAGAATGGCCATACAGGCACACCTTAAATCAGTCACCAGCTGCCATTAAGAGATGACACCAACCTGCACCATTTCAGCAGAAATATGATTCATGCTGCAGCTCTAGAGGCATGTATTGCAAAGGGGGCTGGGGAGAAGGGGAGCTGCCCACTGCCACACATCTTTCTACAAGCAGTATTGTTAACATAGCAATAACAAAAACCATACTTTATATACTTTCATTATGCAAAACTCATGACAGTTTCTGCAGCCAGAACTGGCGAGTTGATAACATTAATAAATCATGAGTAGGCTGAATTTCCAGCCTACAAGAGAAAAATGCTATTATTCACATTTTCCGTGAAGACAGGAATCTGCCATCTTTCCTTTGCAAAAATTTTAACTTGTGTCCAGAACTGGAAAAAGTCTCATTCCATATCCTAATGTCAGTGATGGGCACTAAAATTAACTTGCTGGTTTTGCTTTCTTATAGCAAGTGTGTCAGTGAATGCTTCCCTCTTTGGAGATGGAAGGCACATAAACTTACTCGATTCAAAGCTTGTCTTGCGCTGCTTTTCTTTATCCCTAGAGTAGTGTATTGTTTTTTTAAGCAAAGCAAACAGAGGATTTAGTAGAATACAATTTCTTTTGTTTTATTGCTCCATTAATTTTATTTATGTTCAAATACGTTGTTTTTATCAGTTTCGTAAGAGGGAGAAGAGATGCATCAGGAGAAAGAAACATGACCGTACTTCACAATGAGGCACTGGGAAGGACATGAGCAGGAGATGCCCAAGCCACCTCAGATGATCAGTCATATTAATACAATGCAGTTTTGATAGGTAGCAATTGCCAGGTAACAGATAGTCCAAGCATTATTCTGAAGTCTACTGCAACTCTACATTTAGAACTGTACCTTCACATTGCAGATACAGTCTGTACTTATAAGCTGTCTTATTTATTCCTTTCTTAGCAGTATATTTTGGATTTTCTAGTTTGTGTTTCTTGAAAGCCTGCCACTGCAGAAAAAAAGACCAGTTCCTGCACATTTCTTTCTTTACAGTGTTCTTTTTGATCACTCAACTGTGCCTCGGTCAGCAAAGGAATAAATACTCTTCAGAAACTGTAACTATAACACCTATCCAAAAGCTAATTAAATCCTAACTAAAAAAAATCCAGAATGAAACAAATACTCTTGCTAAAAACTGAGCACACTACACAGGACACTTCTGGGTTAACAGACTGCAATAGAGCTTTTTCTTATGTGATATAAAGGACAAGAGATTTTTTAAAGGCACCATCCTTGACAGCAGGAATTGGATGGAAAAGAAGTAAAAGCAAAGCACCTAGCTAAAATAAATGAATGATGACAGAGACCCTGCAAAAGGACTTTCCTAATGACAAGATATTACTCCACAGGTTAATGAAAACCAAATACCAATTTAACATGCTAACCTTTGAGCAAATTGAGTTCAACTCATCAAGAGCCCTCCAAAAGGGTATTCTGAACTAAGAGAAAAGACTGGAAAAATCATTTACATATGATGGCTGGTAATGGTGCATTTAATGGCATTGGTGATGGGGAATTATACTAAGGAAATGAACACATCATGCACGACATATTCCCTAAAGCATTTAATAGGAGGTCTCTGAAGATCCAAATTCTACCCACTGGTAGTGAAGCACTGCTCCCTTTAACAAGTAAGGTAGCAACAGCCTCTTCCTCAGGACACCCTCACAAGGAAGTTTAAACAGAAACAATACCAAACCCTGGCTGGACAGCTTCACTGCACAAATGGCTCTCTACATCATGTTTGATAACTAAAGGACTGTCTACCTCTGTATCAGACCATGCATTTCCCCCTCTGAACTCCTCTGGCAGAGAAGAATATTTATTACCTATGATCTGCTATTTCTTTATGGACTCTAGGAGGATATGACATCCGTATCTGAGTTCCTCTGCCTGAAGACTACTGGATAAATAAATCTTCACACACTCTTTTTTAAAAGATTACCCTGGCAAACATACTTAGAAAAAATCCTGCATTTGTGCATGTGTATTATGCACACGTTCACCCCTGCTCTCACCTTGTCCCAAGTAGCAACAGCAGCTGTATTTCTCATGTTTATTTAGCATGGCTCAAGTACAAGAAAATAAATCTCCTTCATCCCTCCTTAAAATTGAAGGCAATGCAATTCTTCAATATTTATCCAGTCAGCTACACTAAAAGTGGTATTACGCCACATACCAAAAAAGCCTAACTCCAGTAAACGTGGAAGATACAACTGTCTTTCCAGCACCTATGTGCATGCACAGGAATGATGCTGAGGTTTTCCTTCTGTTATTTTCCTCTTGCCTCCACCAAACCCTACAGCCCCATAAAACCAGATCTGGAAGTCTGCTTTCCACCACCACCTCCACATACTCTGAGGATTATGGAAACAATTCAGCAGTCCCCAGCTAAGCACCACACCTGTGATTTATCACTTGCCACTTGCACCCTGGAAACTGCAAGCTACATACCTTTGTTTGTCAAACAAAACAGCATTAAATTACATGGTTGGGAATTTGTCCAGCATCCCATAACAATTCCAGGTCTTAATAGATGCAAGATGTTAGTTACACCACAACAAAAATAGGAGCACATAATCTTTAGAAGAATATTAAGCTCTGCAATGTTAACTTTGATAACGCAGCCCTTAAACCAGTTTTTTTGAAGAGGACTAAGGAGAATGCGTTTCTCCAGCAGGGAATAGCTGGCAACTAACAAGTGCTGGCTTTGGCAAAGCATTTAACACCTCTGGTTTGTGCTTTTGCTAATACTTTCAAACTCCTTAAAAATGACCCAACCCATCAGGCACTTTCAGCTTTTCTAGCACACCAGTGTTTTCTTCAAGCACTCTCAGTCCTGCTCCAAGGAAAGACAAGACTATCATTTAAATGAACATTGAAACAACATGATTACTGAAAATCATCTTTACAAATGTAAGGGAGGCAACTCTAATGGAGCAGGTAAGATTGATAAAAGCAGGTCTTTATCCAGAAAAGCATCAGCGAACAATGGGGCCTAAACTTGTAACAAATGCACTTCAGGATCCCCCACCCAAGAGCCCTGGTGACCCTGCTTTCAGCCAGACTCTCAGCCAGGGCTGCACTCATTATGGTTTAAGCCTTTCATAAATTGGATTCTATTTTTAAAGCATCACCCGCTGACTTTCACTTTGGACAAGTACTGAACTATTACACTAGCCACATGATGGATAGATATACTTTAGTGGCTTTTTTATTTAAAGAAAAATACCCAGAAAAGAGTCATCAAAAAAAGCTGCGAGCCACAGGTACATTAAACTACTTAAATCTCCTACTTACATTCAATATATCACACAGTAATTTTGGAGTCAGGTGCCCTCTTCCCTTTCAGTTCAGCTAAAGTTTAAGTAGTTTGATCCTTGCTGGCTGCACCAAAACCACTAACCCAAGATTTTCGGACAGCAGCTGCCCTTCAATCCTTTCATTCTTCTCTTCATTACTGATTCCTGTTTCACTGAACAATAAGAATCACATTATGAATCTGAAGTTCTTCACTACACCAAACTTTCACATTCAATTGAAAAAAAGATCCTATGGAAATGTGCCTTCCAGTAATAAAAGACCCAAACCTTTGGTGAAACTATACCTTTCACGTCAGGGATTCCATAATTAGAACATAATTACTCAGCCATATAACATTTCAAATTATGGAGAATGATTATTTGTTAAACCACAGATAAAGAGAAGAATGAATAAATCTGGAGCCACAGATAAAACCAATTAAATCAGAGTCCTTCCCTTTAGCATTCTTCTAACACTTTGGAGACCATCTCTGTACTCAGTACTATTTTACATGTACAATTGCTGTGATAAAACTTTTACACCACATACATAGCATAAATCCCAGTAGTAAATAATTCAGTACAAGAAACTGCTGCAAAGAGGGACAGCTGGTGCTGACAACACTATCAGCATCTTTGCTACTACATGACATACAGTCACTTACGAGTGGAGTAAGCTTATGGAGAAGCCAACACAGATTCTAGGTTAAGCTTGGAGCTGTTACAGGATTTCACTTATTACTTGAATAAGAGCCAGCACCCTTTAAAGCAGTGTTTCAAACGAAACTACCTGTCTTCAAAACAGACTGAGAAGGTCTTTGCATACAAATTCAAAGCACCAAAAACAGGCAGAGAAAGATGACACTCTCCTTTGTTTAGTGTAAATCCTACAATTCAGTTATTGCAGAGAATATAATTTAACTAATGAATTCATTCAAACCTACCTTATAACATATGGAAGAGTAGAAAAGAGGGTAGGAACCACATAGGCAGCCCTGGTGCCCTGCCAAGCAGGCAGCACTGTGGAATCAGTACCACAGACACCTCCTGGAGCAGCACAACAGCAGCTCGCCCTAAAAGCAGCTGCCTGCCCTTAAAGTTGCAATGGGCCTTGGCAGAATGATTGACATACAGCAAAACTCAGTAGAAACAATAAGGAATGATAAGAACAAAAGATACAAAAACAGTCCCAGAGGAAGCACTTACTTCAAATTAAAAGCTAAGCATGCTCTCTCTGCACAAGGATTAAATCATCACCCCCAAATTGGTCTGGTTTTGCAAATTCATGGATTTTACCTCATAAAGGAACCTTCCCACACATACATCTAGAATTAGAGGGTTTATCTGACTTCCTTGCAAGTGCATCTTGATTTTTTCCTACTCCCCAAAGCTCATTAAGTCACAAAAAGAAACTGTCAAGTTTGCTACTTGATCACAAGACATACGATGCTTCTCCTTACTCACCACAACAGTCACAAAGAGTACTTGCAACTACAAACAAAATCAGACCGCAGGTCACCCACTTTTCTCTGCCCCTTCTTTACACAACAGTACGATTCTTGCCTCAATACAACTTTGGCAATACACAATCAATCCATAAGCTGAAGAGTGACCTGTAAGAACAGCATTACTATTCTGTCAGGCATAGATTAAAACAATCAAGAAAGGAATTAGGTAAACTACACTGATAACACAGAAGTGATAAATTAGGGATCCACCATCCTAATCAGTACCAATAATTACAATTCTCTTTCAAGGAAACTGAGGTGTACGAGACACTAATGGCATCTTCTCCTGCACAATAATATCACATTGACTTTTTCGAACAAAAGAAAGCACACTGTCTGACCAAGTCGTAAGATGAATTATGGCCATTTTAGAGGCCCTGAATACAATATCAGGCCACAGTGCTCACACTGTGACAACATTAAATAAAGATAAATTCAGTCAACGTAATCTTTTAACTGAGGCTGGGAATCAACAGAAAAGGGTCCTAGTCTCAGCACCAGACCCAGGCACATGATAGCAATATTTATGTAGCTTACAGAAGTGCTGAACAAAACAGAAACATCTGGTAAAATACTATGCATGTGAACTATAAAGTTCTATTAATATCACTGCTTTTAAAGACATTGAATCACCAGTATATACTTTTTAGATAATATACTGGCATTTTAATTTGACAAAACCTTTGGCAAACACCCCCAAAATCCCGATTTTGTTATCAAAATATCAATCTGACAGTGACAGAAAGTTTCAAGGACTATTCAAAGAGAGTAAATGAGAACTCACTTATCCAGTAAATGCCCAAGCTAGACAAAAGAAACAAAACAAAAAGAAAGTAAAGAACTCCACCCCTGAATTACTACCAAAGGAATGAAATCTTCTGGTGTAGTATCCATTAGTCACTGGACTTCCACAGCACCATTGCGCACTGACTCACAGCCGCCTCCTTGAAGCTGACAGCTGCAGGGCAATTCCCTACCGAAGGGGCTCAGGGGACAGGAGTAGTTTTGCTATTCCTCACAGACCCCACACACTGCTACACTGCTACTACCCAGAGCGCTACAGCTGTACAAAAAGGTGCATTAAACCTGCATTTTATATTAAAAGTGATTTATCAGAAAGTTAATTTTAAAAGCTTTTTGGTTTTTTGGTTTTGGTTTTTTTTTTTCTTTAAGTATCATGCTATGGAGCCATTTTACTGCTGCTGTGGTGACCAGCATTGTCTTTCCAGACCCTGAACCACTAAAGGTTTGCTTCCAAAACATAGACTATTTTCAGACATGAATTGCATCTCCAGTCCTTACAAACAGCACAGGACCCGTTATCAACTGCAGAACAGCTTTCCTGTTACTTATACGGAACCTTAGAAAACTCATGAATCCAGGGCCATGAAAATGCACTTCTTATTAGTCTGGTTAGAACATCATCAAAAAACCATTTGCCTCAAGCCCAATTAGCCTCCAGATCCCTCTAATGATACTCGCTTTTTCTGGTTGGTATCAGAAATCATTATATTTAAATTTGACGCATTTCAGCAGGAAACCAGAATGGCTGATTTTTTTGTATTTATTAATACTGAATAAAGACATGGGCACCTCAGAAACACACAGCTAAGATTATCCGTTCTTTTTTTGCAGAAAGCATGTCTCCACTAGACAAGAAGTGAATATAAGATCAGCTAAATTGCTGCTGAAACTCATGACATTTAGATATTTTACTTAATGTGAGAAAAGCAGCACAAGCTAAAACAGTTAAATGTCTATTACACAACTTGTACCATAATACAGTATCAAATTCAACAGCACTGAGCACACCATCTAAGCTTGATTTATTGCAGCTAATTGCTAATTAGGGTTATTTTTGAAGCACTGCTGTTTGCATTGCACCAGATTTGCACTTGGGGAGAAAACAGGATTTACAAGGTCAGAATGAAGTTTAAACATTTGTATACAGACTGCTCCACTCCCCTCAGTATTGCTAAAAGGTCTTCGCAATCTGAAGACAACAGTATTTACACATGTGATGTTATTAAAACCGGGCACTCCCAACGCTGTATAAAGCAGTTATTAACATGCAAAAATTCAAAGTAGGATTGCAATGGTTACCCAGACAACTTTCTAATTAAATAATGGCAGTAATATCACTATGCTGCCATGTACCACATTAAAAATTGAACAGTGCCTTGCTAATAATGCATTGGTCATTTGCATAAGCTAAAGATGCTCCTGGCTGCCAGAATCAGCTATGGACCAGCACATCATTTACCACCAATGCACACATCCCATGCCCAGCAATTACAAAGATGAACACATCAGTATTTCACAGGAGCTCCTGTTTCAAACTCTGCCTATTAAGGTCCATTTAAGCACTGCTAGTAGTAGGATGATCCTCAAGATCAAAACTTGGCTGGCTTTGTCAGAAGGCTAACCCACTGTAGACTATACTATTTTACCCTCATTCTTCTTATTCCCCTAGTAGACACCTGTCTGGTGTTTTAGGCAACACATCTGCAACCAAAATACCATCATACTAACTGGTGCCCAAATGATCAGCCTGCTGTGCTGGATTCCCTAGTGCCTCTGCAATGTCTCTGCCAATGCCCAGCACAGCTATATTCATCTGTACTGCAGGTCAGCTATGCTGAGGCAAGGTATAAAGAAGGGAAGAGGAATAATCCACCTTCCAAAATTCAGCTACAGCTGTCAGTAACTATAAAAATAGGCTGTAAGAGTACTAGAAAATATAATCCCATGAAAAATCAAAGTTTAGTTTGGTTAGACCAGATAAAGGATGCTAACATACAGGCTGCACAGAATTAACTAACTATGGAAAACATGATGTGCCTGGACTTACCAAAGGTTCCTCCTGAATTATTACCTCAGTTCAGTTTTAGTTTTATGATTTGTTATAACTCTTTCCAAAACTTCTCCAATCATTAGCTGTATCAGCAGTATCCCCCGTACGAAAGCGCACTGCTATTTTTGGTTTCAAGAGACCAATTGCATTTCCAAATATACTACTAGTGTAATCCAGTCAGGCTGTGGTTTCATAAATGCAGGGAGTTTTCTTGGCATATTACCCCAGAGATGAAGACAGCTAGTAGAAAACCTCAGGGGAGTGGAGATTCACAGCTTTGACCTCGTGAACTGTAGTACAGGGCTGTGCTTAAATATTAAAAGAACAAAAAAGTAGTTCTTTGTGTTGGTTTCTCCTGCCCAAGAAGACGGTTCAGAGAACTTGCTTTTGGTAGGAATGAAGAACTTGAGTCCTTCCCATGTCCCTAGAAAAACATTTGTATTTTTGCAGCGTGCAGGAGCCTGAACAAAGGAGCTCCCAAAGCAGAGTGCTATGGAAACAGGATAAAGTCACTTTTCCAGCCCCAAAGCATCAACACTGCAGCATTGGCTCTTCCCTTAGCGTGGGTACATGGTTCCCAATTGTGTCTTAATGGAAAACGTATTTGCATCAGTAGAAGGCTGCTTACAGACCAGCTGTTCCTTCCTGTCCTTCACTCTGCTTTTAAAGGAAAGATGCACTTCTTCCTATCCTCCCTAACCAGACTTCTCCAAGTACAAAAGGACAGCAGCACATGCCAAGGGGTCAGACCTCTTCAGTGCTAGTTGACAGGAAGGCCCTGGATGCCACAGGAGTTGGTGTTTTCCTCTGTACTACATCACATATACGTTGCTATTTTGACCGATCTTCCCCAGTCAACACAAGCTCCCAGAAAAACTGCTGTATAGCAAATTGGGCTTCCACACTCTTCACAAGGTATTTTGCATCAGCAGCTTCAGCTCAAGGCACAGAGATCCACAAACAGCTCAGTCTCTACCATAACCATGCTGCCCGGCAACACTATGAACACGTGGTGATGAGTGGAAGCCCAGTCCTCCCTGTGAAATGCAGAGCATGGGCTCAGCCCACACTACAGGAAGAAGACCAACTCAGTGGATTACATCTGACCCCAGAATCTTCCAGGAAGAGTCTTTGAGGAAGCACTGGGAGGTGGGAAGGGTAAAGAAATACATTGCAAGAAACAGTTACTCTCTTGACTCAAGACAAACTAGCTCCGTTTGGAACTTTTGAGTAAGCTCTTTTCACTTTTGCTTACTCCACCCTGTTCACACGCACTATTTTAGCACTGCAAATACTGTCCTTGAGACAGGCTGCGCATGTTCATACAGCATGCAGCAGCATGGCCTTTTATGAAAATCTTGTGGACATTGCCACAACATAAATGTTCAGATTCTGAGCAATTGTGACTGCACTAATGAGACAAGCATGCTGTTTCTGTACTATATATATGCACATTATACACAAATCTCATTTAACAAGTATCTTAGCTGGGATGTAAACCCATCCCTACTTAATTTATGTGTGTATACATTTAGACTGAAAATTAAAATTAATAGAAAGCTAAAATAAATGAAAGAGCTCCTGCTGCTCCGTCTGATCAAGAAAGCAATGAGCAGGAACACTTCATTCCCTCATATCCCAAGCACAGAATTTGCAAATTCCCAGTTACTAAACAGCCCCACCAGACACCCTAGATTGACTTGGTGTGGGGGGAGTTACACAAGGGGTGCAAAGAATAGAGGAATTTTCTCCATTCATCCAGCAGTCTTCCCCTCTGGTACAGAGTGGGGACTAACTCATGTAAATCTCTGGTTCATCAAGAAGTGAATAGACCTTTTGTTGCAGTCTATTACAGTTATAAAGATTCTGGCCACGCTTCTCTTACCACCATCATCCCCTCCACCAAAATGGAAGGTAGAGCGTAAAAACACAGAAGCAGATCAGGATTCAAAACACGCTAGAACAGCCCGACTGCACCAAGAAAAAAAAACCTGCCAGCCCCCTTTTCAGGGCCTTACGACACCACTTTTGAGAAGTTTTGCTCAGGCAGCTGACATCCAGTTTTCGCCTTCCACTGCAGATGTGCGGTTTTCCTGCACAATGGGCGCCTGCAGCCCTGGCGCTCTTCCAGGTCCCACTGTGTGACAGTAACAAAAGGCGAAGCTGGAAGCCCTCAGCTACAGCACAGCTCTAAATGATTTAGTGACCAGGGCATCCAGACCTTGGCAGCAGCTGCTGCTTTAAAGGGACATTACCCAAGGAGTCAGCAAAGCACGGAGGCAGGCATTTTTTCACATTAGATATGAAAAGTTCTGTTAAAAATTGAAATGCTCCTGCCACAGTTCTTTCAAAACCCAAGGCAGAGAGTGGGGAGAGGGGAGAGAACAGGACAGGCAGGGACTGTCTTCGGAAGTTGTTAGTGCAATACAACAAAGCCTTGAAGACCATCTATTATAGTATCCTCCACATAAGAATTTCAAGGCACTCTGTAAATCATAAGTGATGGCAACCTTCCACCTCCATGGCCATGTGTTATTTTCACTTTAGAGTTATTTTCACTAACCCTGAGCTTAAATCAACTACTAGTGACCTACTAGTGACTACTTAAACCTAGGACGAACTACACGGACACTTTTTCATCTAAGTATGTGGAGAAAATTAACTCTTCACATCTTAACATCTCATCCTGTTATGAATTTCTATTTTCTTTAGTGCACAACTGTACAGCACCACAGTGCGACAAAAGGGGTTTTACAGAGAATTTTCCACTGAACACCATCTCTAGCTTGTGAAGGGGAGATATTTACAAGCACCAGCAAGCTCAGCACTTGACATCAGTGCATACCATAACTTAATGCCTAACTGCTCTTGGAAAGGCGCAGTGTCAGTACCCTACCAAACTCCTCAGCAATTTTGAGCAGCTATTCCAGAAATTTGTGGTCTGGAAGAGCTGGAGTAGTTTTTAACACAGCGCAAGATCCAAACAAATCCACAAATCCCTTCAAAACCCATGAGACATTTTACTTCCTCTCCCAGCTGTAGAGTAGCTGAGCTTTTGCTTCAAAACTTCCCATGTGCATCAGAGGATTAATGAACCAAGCTACTGCAATCTTCCAAAAAACCCAGAGAAAACAAGGAGTGCCTCTGCTCAGCATTCAAGTCCTTCTGCCCAACATTTCTGCCTCTGATAGCATGCAGGGTTGAGTCCCTGACACAAAATGGGTCCTCGTTTAATTCTGAAGATGTGTCCTGTCACCTTCTCTCTTTGAAGCCTCCTTCCAGCCACCCTGGGTTCAGTCACTCTATGCTCATGACCAAGGGCTGCACTGCAGCTCCAAACCTCTATTGGTGCTACTGCAAAACCAGGTGACCCCAGCTTCTCCCCAGAGCTCAGCTCCCCTGCTTCAAACCGCCAGTCTGTACTGCAAGTACTGCCTATGGGAACCCTGCAAACAAATGGAGGGCAAGTGACTGGCCAAAAAAAGCCACTAAGTGTCTGGTCACACAGTGGAATCACTAGCCAGCTGTGCTAAGCTGCAGCAATAATTTAGTGCAAGAAATAAACATGCTAATTCC
>JAOEHY010044756.1:0-18258 GCA_025447955.1 Psilopsiagon aurifrons
GACCAAACATCACTAAGCCATAACTAAAAACATTGGTGTTACCAGTGCTGTTCTCAGGCCACAAGTCAAAAACACAGTGCTGCACCAGCTACCAAGAAGGAGAAAAAATGACTGCTACTGCTGAACCCATGACAAGTACTGAGAATGTTTTGAGAATAACTTCTAGCTTATTACAGAATGCTTGTTCTTGCTATATAGCTTAAAATTTACAAGAAACTAGGGCAGGGGTAAGAATTCATCTAAAGTTCTCATGATTGGTTACTACTGAGTGATTAATCTCTATTTTCTCCTCATTTTGAATGGAATTTACTGAACTTCAGTGAATATGGTTGACCTGAAGGGCGTGCTTCAACAGCATATGCTTTTTGACTACATTAAGATCAGGTTAGAAATATCTGGAACTTTCCAAATGGGTTTAGTATAAAACGCTGCCAAGTCAATCAGCCCTGTCAAGGTAAATATACACTTCTAGTCAAGCTTAGAACTGACATTTTAGTAGAAAATTAAATTTAAATACAAATTTTAAAATACAAACTAAAACCTAAACCAAGTTATATATGAGGATTAAGTTTCTAGGTCCAGATATTTGTTGAGAAGGAATTTCAAGTTTTGTATTTAAAGGACCAAATTCTGATTTAGTTTCCCTACAGATCTTTTTAGAGCTCTCAGCTTCAAATATTTTATTCGTTTTCATCTACTTCCAATTGAAGTGAGCAGCTTCACCTGGTGCTCTTCTCCCTTACATAGGAGAGATGCTTCCCCCTCTGTAATAGGTAAAATCGAAAATATTTAAGAGATGTTTTACTTCATCTAAATAAAGTCCATACTTTACAATATGTTGCTGATTCTTAGCTTTCTCCCCTGCTAAAAAGGAAGAAACATAGCCTCTGATCTTAAAAGTTTTTCATTTCTGAGACAATTTTTCAGGAAATTGGGAAACTAAGTTATATGACAAGGTAGATACACTCATAGTTACAACTTAATACTTTTTAGAAAAATACCATATAGGTTGCTTACTATCAGACAGGACAGCTAATACTGCTTGTTTCAGTATCGTTAGCAGAAAATTTTTGGATCAAAATACAATGCAAGTATCACATTTGGCCTTCCATACCACTTCCTGAGTACAGAGTAAGTCATAAGCTTCCTAGCGGCTTGCTTTCTAACACTTTCCCAAAGCTCTACTCTGTTTTCCTGCAGTGCTTGCCTGGCATGTAATCCCAGGACAGTTCTTTTTTAGTAATACAAAATATTTGTTTCTTATTTGTCTCCCAAGTAGCATTGTTTGACTATATCCTTTTAATGCCTCTGAAAGAACCCTGGGGACAACGATATCTGAAACATTAAGTATCAGTAATCTGAAAGGTGCTTTAATTAGTCCATAAATAGAATTTCAAACACTTGCTATACTTGATGATGCTTCTTATCTTACATGAAAAGCATCATTCTCACCATGATTTTGCTAAGAGGTTTTTTCATGCCTTGCTATGGCAAAGTATTAAAAAAACACAAACGAAATAAAATGTTGAAATATTAAGAACAAAGTTTGATTGCATTTGTTTGCAAGTACTATATTGTTGCTTATATACAAATAAAATATAATATTAATCCCTGTGGAACAAATCCATGCAGTGATTCAGACACCCACATGGGACTTTAGGCATCCTTCTCCAACATCAGAATAGAGTAATAGTATCACATAATCGTTTAAGTTGGAAGAGTTGACAACCTATAAGTTCATCAAGTCCAATTGTTAACCTCACACTGCCAAGTCTACCACTAAACCATGTCCCTAAGAGCTACACCTACATGTCTTTTGAATACCTCCACCCTTCACTTCCCTGGGCAGCCTATTCCAGTGTTTAATAACCCACTCTCTGAAGAATTTTTTTTTCCTAAACACAATATAAACCTCCACTAGAACAACTCGAGGCTGTTTCCTCTTGTCCTAATGCTTGTTACTTGGGACATCCACTTCATCACAACCTCCTTCTATGTAGCTGTGGAGAATGATAACGGCTCCCATCAGCCTCCATTTTTCCAGGCTAAACAACCCCAGTGTCCTCAGCCACTCCTCATAAGACTTGTACTCTAGACCCTCCACCAGCTTTGCTGCCCTTCTCTGGATGCACCCCAGCATCTCAATATCTTTCTTGGAGTGAGGGTAGAAAAAGTGAATACACTATTCAAGGTGTGGCCTCACCATTACAGAATACAGGGGGATGATCACTTCCTTAGTCCTGCTGGTCACACTATTTTTGATACAAGCCAGGATGCTGTTGGCCTTGTTGGGCACGCTGGTGGCTCATATTCAGCTGCCTGTCAACTACACCCCCAGGTGCTTTTCCTCTGGACAGCTTCCCATCCACTCTTCCCCAAGTCTGTAGTGTAGCAAGGGACATGATCCAAGTGCAAGATGTGGCACTTCAACCTGTTGAACTGCATAAAGTTGTCCTTGGCCCATCAATCCAGTCTGTCCAGATTCCTCTGTAAAGCCTTCCTATCCTCCAGCAGATCAGCATTCCTGCTCAGCTTGGTGCTATCTGCAAACTTACTGAGGGTGTTCCGGAAGTCAAAGGTAGCAGTCCTGCTGACGCTTTTTGTTACTTCTCCAAGAATCAAAAACTCTTATAATTTCATGATATGCCCATGACAGCCTCTAACCATCACATCAACCACAAGTCCTTCTGTTTTCAAACAACAGGTCCAGCAGGGTTCTTCCCTAGCAGGCTCACTTACAAGCTGTGTCAGGAAGTTATCTTCCACACACTCCAGGAGCCTTCTAGGCTATTTCTTCTCCACTGTATTGTTTTTCCAGCAGACATCTGAGAAGTTGAAATCCCTCAAGAGAATAAGTGCTAGCAATTGGAAGATTTTTCACAGCTGTCTATATATTTCCTCTATCTCTTCATCCTGGTTTGGTCTGGAAGAGACTCCCACCATGGTATTTCACTCTTGTCCTTCCCCCTGGTTCTTACCCATAAACACTCAACCCCATTGTCACCATCATCAAGACTCCAAAAAGTCAAAACACTCCTTAACATATAGGGCTTGCCCACTACCTCTCCTTTATTGCCTATAGCTTTTCATGAGTTCATAGCCATCCATTGCAGCACCCAAGTTGTGCAAGTTACCGCACCATGTGTCCATGGTGCAACTATTATCATAGTAGTACTGTAACTGCAATAGCTGTCTTGCAGCTGACAATCTCTGTAAATAGAATTATCCTGATCTATGTTTAGTAGGTATGTGCAAACCCCACTGAGATTCTTATTCTGCTGAGCTTACAAAAATGGAATCCACATCTGACTCAGTCAGAAGTCTAAAAGTAGGTGTTACCCAAATATTTGGCTTCCAGAATAGCAACTAGAACTGACACATCTGAACATGCGAATGAAACATGCTTATGTCCCATTACACACAACAGGGAAAGGATTACAGTTATGCTTTCAGATGCTCTCCCTCTTAGTTCTCACCATTCTGCCTGATGAGAGATGCAGTGGGAACAGAGGAGCTTACCTTCACAAACTGGAACTTTCCCAGTCCATGTACCATCAGACCTACAGGCTCTATGCTCTGATCCTCCTGCCAGGAAGAAGCCTGGCTGACAAGTGTAAATCAATGTATAACCAAGTGAGGGAAGATCCATTCCTACAACATTAGCATGAGTTGGTGTTTCTGGTTGTTTACAGCTGTGAGCTACAAAGAAAAGATAAAATATCCTTCAGTTAAAATGTTAAAAATATTTCTGAAAAAATAATCTATACCCATTCTAACAAGTAACTAATAAATTACTCTCCTGAGCCTGTAAATACATCTTAAAATGAACCTTGCAATTTTAAGGGATCAAGAACCAACTTAAAGTTACTTGCATGACCAAAAAAAAATTGCCTGCACATGCAAACATATACAGCACACATCTTACCACAGTTAAAACCAATCACCGATTGTGACTTACATGACTTAGGATATCTGTATAGCATTGAATAACAGTAAATAAATGGGTCATTTGAAAAACCCTATAAAAGACTGTAGATGAGGGAAGTTTTAAATATCAGGTAGAGAAATTAATTACTATTCCTAATCTCATGACAGTGTCTCATGTCTTTAACAACAGTCAGAATCTGAAAGTCTTGTGTTATCTCAAAACCAGCACATCTCCAATATCAGACCTCATCTTTCAACACACTGAGCTACCGATTTGCTGTTTGCTTAGGGGGACTGCTAGCACCAACTGAAATGTTAACGCTGTTTTCTTCTGTGGATAAGCTCTCCATACACTGAAGTGATTCTGTAAGGTCAGATCTTATAAGGTGAGACTATTTTCAGAAAAATACAGCTGGCCAGCTGATTAACTATGATGTTATACCTTCAGTAAATTGGCAATGTTTACCAAAGTGTAAAAGATCTAAAAAAATTAAACATCACTTCCTGTACCCAAGTGTCGTAGTTTAAGCCCAGACTTAAATCAGCCACACAGTTTTCTTGCTCACTCACTCCCCTTTCTCCCCCCCACCATCCCCCAGGGGCATGGGAATGAGGAAAATAGAAAGAATGTAACTCCTACTGGCTGAGATAAGAACAGTCCAGTAACTAAGGTATAACACAAAACCACTACTGCTACCACAAATAATAATAATGATAAGGGTAATAACAAGGGAAGAGAGTACAACCACTTGCCACCCAGCAACCAGTACCCAGCCCTACCTAGCAGTAGGGACCTAGCAACCAGTAGGGACCCGACAACCAGTACCCAGCCCTACCTACCTAGCAGGGACCCTTCTGGGTCCCTGCCCCCAGTTTTTACACCCTGGGCATGAAGAGCTGAGGCATGGAATACCTCTTTGGCTAGCTTGGGTCAGGTGTCCTGTCACTGCTTCCTCCTGGCTTCCCCTCCTCCCTGGCAGAGCATTAGACTGAAAAAGTCCTTAGTCAGACTAAACATTTGAACAGTAACTAAAAACATTGGTGTTATCAGTGATGTTTCCAGGCTGAAAGTCGAAAACACAGCACTGCACCAGCTACTAAGGAGAAAAATTTCTGCTACTGCTGAACTCAGGACACCAAGTAAGCATGTTCTCCCTATTTCAGACTCAAAATTTCTGAGTTACAGCCTTTTTTTCCCCCCCTTCTTAAAGTACGCTTTAAGAGCATCCTTGGCCAGACCAAAAAGTTCTAAGCAGTAACCAAAACATTGGTATTATCAACACTGTTCCCAAGCTGAAAGACAAAAACATAGCACCACACCAGCTACCAAGAAGGAGAAAAACAACTGCTACTGCTGAACCCATGACAGATGATTCCTTGGTTACTCAAAGTCTTTACTAGAACTCCTGGTAATTGTATGCTCTGGTGGAACTTAGGGTTCTGCAGGGGTTTCCTACATGATCCTGTTCTCACTATCTCCTCTTTTCCTTGGAAGGGTTTTACCCTCTCACTTATTTTCATCATCTCTTTGGATGAAGAGCTGTCTGTTATTTTGTCTGCTATTATTTTCTGTTGTGTTTTTCTTTTCATTCTATAGGCTAGTGTAGAAAAATTCACTCCAAACCCACATTTCTAGCTTCTGTAAGATAATAATGTAAACTTTTATTTACTTCAAGCTACTAAAGCTATATGAATTAACTTTATAACAGTGCTATGGTAACTAAATATTCTAGATAAAATGATCGATCAAAAATCTATCATTGGCATGGTTTAGTGGGAGGTGTCCCTGTCCATGGCAGGGGGGTTGGAACTAGATGATCTTAAGGTCCTTTCCAACCATAACTATTCTATGATTCTATGATTTACTTACGTATACATTCTGGCTGGATTCCACTCCATGTAAGATCAGGAAGGCAAGTTCGTGTTGTTGAGCCATGGAGAAGGTGCCCTTTTTTACACTGAAATTGAACAATATTTCCCACCTGTTGAAAAGTAGAAAATACATTATATTGTTATTAGGAAATGTCACCTACTTTATTTCTTCCAAATTCAATGTAAACCCCTCCCCATAATACAGCCTCAGTAAACCGTGATGCTCCTGCTACAGAAAGTAATTTCATAGAGCATTTTGATATGAAATAAAAATTTGTTTCATTCTTATTAAAATTCTCTCCCAACAACTGAAATCCTTTATGGAAGAGAATTGAAATTTCATCTCCTGTAGTATCTCCGGCATGTCACTTTTGTCCCAGAATAACTGAGGCACTGTGAGTCTGGAAACCAAGATAAATGTGGCTTTGTAGCTCTTGACCTAGGATGAACCAGTTAGGCAATCTTGCAGAAAACCACAGAAGTGGCAGAGATAAAATGGGCAATAGATTGTGCTGGACCTTTGCTGAGCTAAACCCCCTTTGTGAAATGCTGAAAGAATTCACAAATTATAATCAGAAATATTTCATTAGAACATGCAAGATCTGGTCAACGAAACTGTCTCATGCATCAGGGATTATAATGCTCCTATAACGATTTAAATTTTTTGATGGTAAAAGAGGTAAAAAAAGAATTGTTCTTCATATCATGTGCATAATAGAAACCGGAATGCAAGTACATTACCATTTAAAATAGCAATTCATCTGAGATGAGTTTTTAACTAATATTATTGTATGTATATGCTGCATGAAAAGGAAAATGGAATTCTTTAGTGAATAACAGTTTTTGCACAAACTTCTTCAGTATGTCCAGTTACGGTGACATTGATAAAAATGCAAATAATTATCAGCTTCTCTCAAGAGCAGGGAAATTCTGTTACAAGTGTATTATTCAAGGAGTAGCTTATTATATGCTCTGAGAGGTTAACTCAAATATTAAGATACAAAGATCACATCTATTGTTCTGCAGTGACGTGTATTAATATATTTATCAACTCATGTTTAAACAAGAGTTGAAAATTTTGAATTCTATGTGACAGCACATTTATGGTTCTGTGTTTTGGGTTTTTTTTTTGGTTTTTTTTGTGTTGGATGATGATGATGATTATTTTGTTTAAATGTATAACACAATTCAAATTGAAGCTCAAAGGTAAAATCTGGACTTCTTCACAATAGTTTAGTTCTGGCAAACTGCTAGAAGTAGTCATTTGAAACTTTATCGCAGTATGCCATTTCAGCTCAAGCTTCTGATCAGAATGTATTTAATAATAACAAGTGAACTACAGATAATAGCTTTTCAACACAGTACATGATTTAAAATTCCCTTTTTTAATTCTTTTATATACTCACTGGACTACATCACTACTTTCAGAAGATTTTGAAGAAAATGTACTAAATCAGTCACACAATTAAGCTCAAAGTGATAAAATAATACAAGTTTTAGCAGCTGTACCAAATAGAAATAAAAGTACTTTTCTGTGTGGTAAAGAACTTAGGAACTTAGTTAAGGCAACCAACACCAATATACCACTTTGCAACAATTACTAGTCCTATGAAGGATTTATTTATTTCGGTAACCTGCCTCTATCACAGCAATCTCCACTCACAGCTATGGAAAGAACACCTACCTTGTTTAATTGTTCAGTTTTTAGGGAAGACAAAACTTCAACTTTGACTTTAAAATCAGTACCCTTTCACCCTTGGCCACACCAAAAGCAAACCTCAGTTATAACTATTAAACATAGTTTTTCAATAAACAGAATAGGACTTTGATGTTCTTTCCACTTTATTATTTCAAAGTTGACTCTGATCTCCTTGAATATAAAACATCTAAGAAAAAATATAATTGTTTTGCAATGTGGAGTAGCTGCACATCATAGAATCATAGAATAGTTAGGGTTGGAAAGGACCTTAAGATCATCTAGTTCCAACTCCCCTGCCATGGGCAGGGACACCTCACACTAAACCGTGCCTCCCAAGGCTGTGTCCAAACAGGTCTTGAACCTTGTCAGCGATGGAGCATTCGGAACTTCCCTGGGCAACCCATTCCACTGCCTCACCACCCGCACAGGAAAGAGTTTCTTCCTCATATCCAATCTAAACTTCACCTGTTTAAGTTTAAACCCATTACTCCTTCTCCTATCACTACAGTCCCTAATGAACAGTCCCTCCGCAGCATCCCTATAGGCCTCCTTCAGATACTGGAAGGCTGCTATGAGGTCTCCATGCAGACTTCTCTTCTCCAGGCTGAATAGCCCCAACTTTTTCAGCCTATCTTCATATGGGAGGTGCTCCAGTCCCCTGATCATCCCCCTGGCCCTCTTCTGGAATTGTTCCAACAGTTGCATGTCATTTTTCTGTTGAGGACACCAGAAATGCACACAATACTCCAAGTGAGGTCTCACGAGAGCAGAGTAGAGGGGCAGGATCAGCCCCCTCGACCTGCTGGTCACACTCCTTGATGCAGCCCAGGATACAGTTGGCTTTCTGGGCTGTGAGTGCACACTGCTGGCTCATGTTCATTTTCTCATCGATCAGCACCCTCATGTCCTTCTGGGCAGGGCTGCTCTCAATCTCTTCTCTGCCCAACCTGTAGCTGTGCCTGAGATTGCTCTGACCCAGGTGTAAGACCTTGCAGTTGCCATGGTTAAACTTCATGGTAATGAGGTGAAGAGGTTAGAGGGTATGAACTGTAACTAAGTTAGAGATTTAAACTCTAACAGTCAACAGCAACTCCAGAAGTAGCTACTGTAGGGCTTTAACTCCTTAGTTATGCTACTTCACTTATTTTTAATTAACACCTTATGTGCTGCATTCTTTTTTTTAAAAAAATAAAACCACATCTTCTCTTCAGAGTTCAACAGTTCTTACGATGTAATTATCTTTCATATATTAGCTCCACATCATTTAAATACGGGCAGTAGTGAATTAATCAGAAAACTGCAATCTTGAAATTTTCATCTATTTTTTAGGAGTATATTACCTAATATAAATCTATCATTGTATAGAATCTCTTTAGAGGAATAAAAAATCAATAGACCAGAAAAATGAATTCAGTGTACACAGTAAAAATCAGTGTATTGCAATTCTACTGGTCAGAAAATTTGTACTTTGTGAGTTGAAAGAACTGGAGAATCATGTCTATAATAGTCTTAGACCTACAGGACTCAATGGGCAACAGTGGAAAAAAGGAACAAAGTTTGCTTTTTCAATTTTCTGTAACTTCTTTCTCTTCTGTACCTGCCTATTCATCACTTTGGATTAGTCCTTTATGAATGGAGTCTTCTGCTGGACATATATATTGAAGGAAAACTGTTCACCTGATAAGCAGAACCAAGAAATGCACAGATTTTTTTGTTTTCCACTGTCTGCCCGTCTTCACTGCAGCTCAGCCTACCTTAGGGCTTTACTGCAGCTTGGCTGCCTAAGCATCAAACCAGTTCTTCAGTCTTTAGTAGCAGAAACATATCACTGAGATAAAGAAATGACTCAAGCTGCCAGGTGAGTGGCAAGACCCACAGCCAAGTAATGAAGCTGTTTTTAGAAGTGTTGCCATGCTAGTGAAAAAAAAAACCAACTCCCTGCTCTTAAAATACTTTAAATCACATGTTTCGGGATGATTGTGCCAGAGGCACCAGGTGGCGCTACAGTACAGCTTTCCTTGGTCTTAAATTCCCAGTCCAGGGTGTTCTGAGTTGTTCAATTTTCCTTTTTATGCAGTTTGAACAGAAGCACCAGAGAGGAGAGCTGCGGAAACAGCTGTACTCTCTGGTTTTAGGGATGTGTACCAAACCAGCACAATACAGCAGAGTTTGCATGGAATCCTGAAAGAAAAAAAAAAAAGCTTTCCTTGTATACTGCTTTTCCATGTGTCTGCTATGTCATAGTGTCTGCTATGGTTTAGATATTCCCAAAATCAACATCACTAACTTTGCCTTTTTCTAAGAACCAAAGACCATGTATTCTGTGTTCTGTGACAAGAGAAATAGCAGCCCGAAAAGAAAATGTGTAAATATAATTGTGCATCCATTACAAAGAGCAGGATAGTACTCTATTTTTCTAAACCCCAAAATTATACTATAGCAACGTATAATAGTTCTAAAAATAAGAACAAATAATTATCCTTATTATTTCTTATACTCCTTAAAAGAACATAAGACATTTCTAGCTTTCATGACTTAATCTAGATTCAATTTTTCATCAGACTTCAGTTTACCAAAGAACATGAAAGGACTCTAATAAGCTTCTCCATCCCCAGCAATTCCTGCCAAAGGATCAAGAGGCTAAAAGAATGTCAGTTATTCTTCAGTAACTTTAGCATCACATTTTAAGTGAATGAAAACACAACTCAGTAACTCTTTGCTGTAACTGTAGTTTAGTAGCCCAGCAATAGACTATTGCCACTATTAGTAACAGGATACTGAAATTGCAAGTCCTCTGGGCAGAGTTTCAGACACCTTTGTCTGAAAGTGTCTTGAGCTGCCTGGAGTTTTGTTTAGGTTTTTTGTTTGGATTGTTTGTTTGTTTGTTTGTTTGTGGGCTGTGTGTTTGGGGGATGTGTTGTTTTTGTGAGATTTGGTTGGTTGGTTGGTTGTTTTTTGTGGGGGTTTTTCGTTTGTTTGTTTGTTTTATCTGATTTACCTGTAACATCAACTTTGCTTGTGATCTAGTGTTTATTAATTATTTTTATGCCTTCATTTATCTTTTTATGATAAACCACATCTTTATATCCATAGTAGTAACAAGAAGCTATTATGGGCAGTATGAGCTATTTATCCTTAGTGTGATGCAGTATACAGTTACAGGCCTAAAACTGGAATGATAGCAAAGGCCTGGAGACTTCATTGCTGTGAAAACTCACCATGGTCTTTTAAAGAAATGCAGACTTGGACAGAATCAGTATTAAGGGGTTAAAAGGAGCAAGTATCACAGAAGTGAAATGTGCCTTATGGAGTAGATTGAAATATGTGGAGCTGCATGGTGAGTGGTATAAAAGTGTGTTGGAAAAACAGTAAATAACTCCAGGTGAAAAAAAAAAAAAGAAAAAACAGAAAAAGAAAAGGGTGCCAGAAGTAAGTCAAAATCACATTCTTGCCAGTGACATACTCCAGATTCTGATACTAACACCCCCGACTGACACCAGGCTGAAGCCAGAGACCTCAGGATCCCAAGAAGTAGAAGAAACCAGGAAAACTGTGTGGTGCCTGATGAGGTGTAAATTTCACTTTCATTGATGCTGTGTTAATGGGAGCAACTACATTAGCTGGACTACTGGTAGCACAGCACTTACTAATCATCCTGTATTTCAATCAACTCTGAAGTTTTTATAAGTATTACATTCAGAGAAAGAGAGTATTTTCAGGGTTGTTTCACATCTACAGATCAAGTTTCATATGTCATTTCATAAACAGAACCCAAGAGCTTACACAGACCTATCACTACTGTAATGTGGCTATTTTCCTTTCTAAATTCAGACTGCCCTTTGGCTCTCTTCAAGCTTTAATGTAGGGGGAAATAGCTGATTTTCTATAAAAGCATATGCTGGAAAAGTAGGAGAAGTAATAAATCTTACACATATGACCAGTTGGTCTTAGCAGTTCTAAACTGTTCCTTCAGTTCAGTAACATGTTGTATTACAACAGCTTAAGATGAAACTGCTATAAGCATTTTTCTGTGTTACTTGGCAATATATGTGAAAAAGTATTTCAAAACCAGTTTCCTTCCAAGGATCAATTTATTTTCCCGATTACAGATGAAGCCAGTATTCACTAAGTTCTAAAGATAATTTGTCTTCATTGTAACACACTGTTAAGGTAGGTCCTTCAAATCAAAAATATTCAGATGAAAGTTAAACATCCTAGAAGTAGATATTGATTAAAGCAGGTGATGCTACTCATTTACATGCCATGCCTGATACCCAAGTAGCACTCAACTGGTATTTTGATGTTACTTGAACACTTGATGTTCTTGAACATTGAGAACACTTGATATTACTTGAACCTGATCTGCTTCTGCCCACTGAATTCAACACTGAACAGTAAAAGCCATGCAAAATTCTGTTACCTCTGTGTCACGAGGTAACTGAAACACCATTTAAATGTGTCAGGTTTTGATACGCCTTTCAGTCAAGCCCCGAATTATGTTATATATGCCTGAACTTTCAATGAAGTCAATGAGATAGGAAAACAGATAATCGAGACTCGGAGAAAAAAAGCAGACAAAACCCCCGATGCTGCAGAAGTTCACAATATGAAATTAGTATTGTGAAAAGCAAGTGACAGTGATATAATCAGGTAAAAGAGAAGGCATTGTCAAGTGTTGCAAAGCACTTAAAGCAGAACTCCACATATGAAAACTTGAATTCTACTGAGGCTACAGCTGGAAATTATGAGACAGGGGCATAAATTTAATACTTAAGTTACTTAAGTCACTCATATTAGTTTAAAAAGTGAAATTTTTAAGAGACTTACAACAAAACAAAACCACATAAATAAACAACCAAACCCTCAAATGAGAAAAAAAAAAAAAACCAAACAACACTCTAAGAGTCAGAAAACCATCTTGCATACTCAATGGCAACAGCTTCTTGTTAAGCATTTGCCAATTGCAAAACATTTTGTTGAATTTTGCGCATGCTTTTTTCTTCTGTTGTTTAAAATGGTAGACAATGGTTCCATCAGACAAAAGCAAATCACAGCTATCTCATCTTCAGTATTTTGGTATAATTCAGAATTATTCTTTACCTTTCTGCTATGAATGGAAGCAAAAGTAATTCATACAACAAGTTAATTATAGCACAATTCAATGAATTTATAGTATATTTGTGGTTTAAATGAGTCATAACATTATTGAATATATGGTGATGTAATATTTCTTTCCAGAATCTACAGACAATAACTTGTCTAGCATCAATAATTTTCACTGTTGTTTCTACCCAATAAAGAGCTAAACTCAGCTTCATTTGTATGAATGATGAATGATATTCCTACCCTGTTCTGTATTAAGTAAGCAATCACATTTAGAGTACCCGGAAATTGCATGCAGACATTTAGTTACTATATAAAAACAATTTCACTACAAATTATATTCACTACAATTTATATCCACTACATAAAACCAAATATACTAAGTTGCTGTCTAGGTAAGGAGACTACAGTTCATACAGTTTAAACCTGCTAGGCACTAAACTTACAACTGTGGGATCAAGGTTTTAAAGTCTGCCAGCAAAAACACTTGAGAAATTATTTATCAGTTGACATTTAGCCTGGTATTTTGACAGTTCTATGTTAGCTGTGAGTGATGCTTTCATTCACAACTACAGCTACACCACAGATAAGAAGTCTGCATCAGCTTCTTCATTGACAGAAAGCTCATTAATAAGACAGAGCAACTCTGACAATAAAATTTTAGAAAATGGTCATTGCAATGATTCACTTCTTACACAGTTGAATTGAGTTGCCCTCTAGCATAATGCTGTATTATACCTAATGGTAGCTACTCCAAGGACTGCCCCTGCATATTCTCTATCTTGGCATGAAACAGTGCTCCATTTCCCTGAAGAAAACTAAGACTAGTTTTTACCACTTGCATATGATTGTGATCTAGAAGAAACTGAAAACCCAAAGATAACTAAAACAATCACTAAGCAGGAGGAGTGTTGCACAGAGGCCACAAAATTGAAATCAAAGTAATTTTTGGCCACAGAATACTGGAAGTCTGTAGCTACAACCTTTGTTTTAAAACTAATTTCATGTTGTAAATTTCCTCAAATTTTAATCAGCCCTTTCTTGCATTTTTCGCCATCTGCAGTTTTTGTTTAACTCCTGGTACTAGACAGGCACCACATACAACTGGGGAGCTGGTAGCTTACTCTTCTTTCTAGTCCTCTTCACATGTTTACAGTTTCAGCCCTGACACCAAACACTGTTGTTTGGACTTACTCTTAGTTTGTTTGCAGCTGCATTATCAGACTCCTAGCAAATTATAGGGCTCATTTTTGCACCTGTACATGATTCACCCATAAACCTCTCATTGATGTCACTGTTTTGTGTGATTCAGAATATCAGAAATTCAGAAGCATTTTAAATTTCAATTGTTTCTAATAGAAGCATATGTGAACACCGTTTCCCAGAGCACATCCTTGTAGAAAAGGCAGACAATAGCATCCTGGGATGCATCAGGCAGAGCATTGCCAGTACGTCAAGGGAGGTGATTCTTCCCCCCTGCTTAGCACTGATGAGACACAAGTGGGTGGTGGGTCCAGTGCTGGGCTCACAAGTACAAGAGAGTCAGGGACATACTGCAGTGACAGGCCAAAAAGGGACTAGAGCATCTGGCCTATAAGGAGTGGCTGAAAGAACTGGAATTGTCCAGCCTGCAGAAGGAAAGGCTCAAGGGGAATCTTATCAGTGTGTATTAAAAGTTATTGGGGGCATGAAAAGTGACAGACTTTTTTTCAGTGGTGCCCAGTGACAGGACAGAAAATAGGCACAAGTTGAAACTTTATAAGTTCTGTTTAAAAATATGAAAAAGCATTTTCACTGTAAAGGTGATCAACTTGGAGCAGGTAACCCAGAGAGGCTGTGGAGTCTCTGTCCCCACAAATATTCAAAACCACCTGGGCAGAGCCCTGATCAACCTGCCCTAGGTGACCTTGCTTTGAGAAGGGGGGTTTAACTAGAATCTCTTCAGAGGCACCTGTCGGACTCTATGACTCTGTGATTCATTTGCGGTCACATCATTTCCAACTGTAAAAAAAGAACTGCTTTCTAAAAAAAAAAAAAAAAAAACCCAAACCTAAAAACAAACACAAACAAAACGAATACTGTTTTTTTAGAGTATGTTTACACTAGAAGTTTGGCATACAGTATACACATGCTTAAGGAGAAAAAGCCTACTTGATAAAAAGTAGGGAGCATTTCCATGCTCCCTAGGCTGGGGAGATGCTGAACTCCTTCAAGGTGAAACCAAGTAGGGTTTTATACAGTGCACGGCTAATAGGGACAGAATGTCAATGTAATTCAACAATTCGAAATAACAAAACACAGCTCTAGCAACTAGCTCTTAAAAGGTGTAAGCAGTTTCTGGAACTCTACTCAGAAGTTTCTAGACTTTGAGGCAGCACAAAAATATTTTAATATGCAAGTTAAAAAAAAAAAAATATTATACTTTACCTGATAGCCAAATGTGTTGTTTTGTGACCCATGCCTTGGGACTCCTGGATTTTCACATGCTGTGCGAGTAGGTTCTTTAAAAAAAAGAAATTACAATAAAGACAAATAAATTACAGTATTTTAATGATACATGCATTACAAAATTGAGCTTGTTCAACAACACGTATTACACTTATGAGGGAAACAAAAATAAAATTTCTTGATACTTAGAGGGTATCGAATAACACCAGTATAGTTGCTGAAAACTCCTAGATTGACTCATCAGGAAAAGAAATAATAAGCATTTCAAGAAATCGCAATAATATGGTTGTAACCTTACCTATACATCGAGGAGAAGACCCACTCCACGTGCCATCTGCTTGGCAAATCCTGGTATTGGAGCCAACCAAAATAAAGGGAGGATTGCAGCTGAAAGAGACTTCTGACTGATAGATAAAGCTTTTGCCTTCTCTTTTCCCTTGAGCAGGTACTCCAGGGTCACCACAGAACTTTGCTGTAAGAAAAGACACAAGTAGAAATGGAAAGTGTCATTTATTAAAATGCACACAAAATAACACTTACTTGAACTTGGTGATGCAGTTATGCCAGATTTTATATTTATTTTATTAAACACAGGTCAAATAAGCATTTAACAGGAATTCAGAGGGAGGCTGGATATCAAATCTAGTCCACTTCAGTTTACAGTAATTTTGCTAGCTGTTCAAAATGCCTACATAGCAGGCTTGGTCAGTAGCTTAAAATTGTCACTTGGAGTTACACAACTAAGGCACAAATATCCACAATTCACTTCTGCCCCAAGCCACATCAATATGCAAATCCTCCTATAGAGAGCAATCAGAGAGTGTATCAAAACTTCATGTCAGTCTCCCATCCTCTTCGTTTTTTTTTCTTCTGCCACATAACAACTGTTCAACATTTTTGTGTCATTAAATATTTGTCAGACAGATTGGAGAAATTGTAAATTTTTACTTCCTCATCCTTCACTGAAGCATACAATTTGGTAAGTATGGAAGTAAAACACTTAAAATTTGGTACAGCTAGCAAAAAATCCCCAAACAACATAATAAATTTCAATAGCGATCTAGAAGTCAAACACTAATAAGCTATTATTAGCCGGGATAAACTTGACTGATGAGAACGCATTCTTAAATTGTTTTTTTTTAATTTATACTTATCACCTAGAGATTCGTTACGTCTAATAGCACAGCATAACTAAGTCAATGCACTGCTGCCAAGTATACTGTCTGTGTTCTGCAGGAGAAAGTACTGATTATTTTCAGAAGTTGGATTTTGAATAGATTGAGGAAATGCAATCAGCTATGGTAAACCCTGTGTCATCAGACTGTATTTTTCCCCGACACTCTATGAATTCTAATCAGAAAATGCTGTAATACACATAAAAAAATAAAACACAAACCTGGATGCATAAAATGACATATTTCTAAAAAGACACATTGTACAGACAGTAGAATTTTCTGCTCCACCTTTCACTTCTACAGATAAAATTTAAATCACATCTCTTAAACAAACACCTTCAAAATATATTTCTAATATCTCTTTGTCATTTATGCCTTAAGCTTTCCAGAGGATCTGCTCACATGAAATGCTCCTGCCCTCTACTTCTGTAGACACTGATTGTATGGGAAATCCATGCAAACAAACTTTGTTGAAGAAAAAAGGCTTAATCTATAACACACACAAAAAAGCAATCAATTTCATAATTTTAAATGGAATGGGACTGTATGCAGTATGTTAGGCCAATTTATGAAAAGATATTTGAATTAGGGACAGTGTCCCACAGAGAACCTTAATGCGTGATTGACAGATCATGACTGTAATTTATGTTTTCTTTAAAAAATTCTGTGTAAGTCTTAATTTGAAAATATATTAAACACTGATTTTTAACACAGAAGCTTGAACTTATCTCCTGAATAGCTCCTTTCAACCGCAAATTATCAACCACTCTCAGGATAAAGAAAAATCCTCAAATAGATTTTTTTTTTTTTTGGTAAGTATATTACTTTTTTATAAAACTAAGTAAACTCCACCACATAATTGTCAGTCAACTTTACCCAATCATTGAGGAGCTACTGGATAGCTGTCTTCTATGAAAGCAAACATAGAATCCAGGCACCATCGTAATACATGCCAGTGCTCCTCTAATATTGGAACAGGGGATTACAGAACAAATTAATGTTGCAGCAAACTGGAAGCTCTGTGAGTGCTTCCACTCCCAATAGAATTCTTTCTCGAAGGACTCTGAGAGCCACCAACAGAAACAAAGTCATGGCGCTTTGACACTGAAGCTGTGAAGCTAGTCTCTTTCGTCAAAAGCATTTAATTGACTAAGAGCAAATTATACATCCAGATCGGAGTTTTCAGGCATAGGCCTATGAATATTTTTTGCTATTGCCAAGCTTATAAAAACTGCAGTCCTTTACTCAAAGTACTATATGAATAATTAAGCGACAAATTTACTAGATCATAGATGACAAATATTCACCCAAAGATATGACCATATCCCATTCCGAATAATTATTCCATGTTATAACTATACCATGCATATCTTCAGCTACAGGCTCTATGGAACCAAGCTGGGAACTAAATTTCTGATGTCAAGAAATTCTTAAAGATTGCTCATTGAGAATGACTTTCACCAGCTCCCTCTCATTTCTGCCAGATGGCAGCTAGTTTGAGCTCTTTGACAAGCACTGGCTACCAAATGATTTCCCTTGCAAGCCAATGGGTAACCATTGCACATTAACAACATTCAGCTAATGTAATCTCTGCGTGAAACAGACTTTAATTACCAGGCAACTGTCTTCTGTA
Organism: Psilopsiagon aurifrons; assembly: GCA_025447955.1. Taxonomy (NCBI): domain Eukaryota; kingdom Metazoa; phylum Chordata; class Aves; order Psittaciformes; family Psittacidae; genus Psilopsiagon; species Psilopsiagon aurifrons. The sequence continues at coordinate 17,858 of JAOEHY010044756.1, forward strand.
CTAGCCATATCTTCAAAAAAATTAAATGTGGAGCCCCTTTTTCAGAGCATATTGCAGTATTGAGTACTCAAAATTCAAAGATAACAAATAGCTTGTGGTATCCAAAAATAACATAAAGACACAATATTTGAATAAAAACCAAATTATGAAAAGAATTGTTTATGGTCTTTGATGTTCACAATATAGTGGACTCCAGAAGAGCTCTATTTAGAGAACCTGAACAACAAATGGTGATTTTTCTTTTTCTTCCAGAACCAATGCTTTTCAACATGTTCCAGCTCTGGCACACACAGTTTCACGATCATTAGGCAACTGTTATTGACGGTGTCGTGGTTTAAGCTGTAAATCAGCCACGCAGTTTGTTAACTCACCTCCCCCTCCTAAAAGAGCTGCCGCGGTTT
>JAOEHY010044757.1:13162-25352 GCA_025447955.1 Psilopsiagon aurifrons
TGGGTCAGGTGTCCTGTCTCTGCTTCCTCCCAGCTTCCCCTCCTCCCTGGCAGAGCATGAGACTCAGAAAGTCCTGGGTCAGACCAAAACATTATCCAGCAGTAACTGAAAACATTGGTGTTATCAGCACTGTTCCCAGGCCGAAAGTCAAAACACACAGTGCTGCACCAGCTACCAAGTAGGAGAAAACTGACTGCTACTGCTGAACCCAGGGCAAAAGCCATTATCCCTTCTTCTATCACTACTTCTTCTCATAAAAATTTCCTCTCCAGCACTCTTGTAGTCCACCTTTAGGTACTGGAAGGCAGCTATGTGGTCTTCCTGATACCTTCTTCCCAAGCTGAACAAGCCCAGCTCTTCCAGTCTGTCTTCAAAGGAGCAGAGCTCCAGCCATCTGTTCATATCTGTGATCTCCTCTGGACTTGCTCAAGCAGGTCCACATCCTTCTTATGCTGATGTATTTAAACCTGCTAATTCTCAGATAGTATCAACAGTTTGCTTTATACCAACATGGAGCCCATTGTGCGTAACGTCTATGTTTTGTAGGTGTTTTCTCATCAAATTATTATGGTACCAATCATATTATATATCTGCTCACGGTATTCATCTGAACTGCACATAGACTTGACTTCAACACACACAATCTTCACAGCAATCTAGAAATATTCAATATTGAGTCTGTTATATGCTAACGCTCAGAGGCTTTTGGTAAAGGCGGTTTTCCTGTTTTTCCACGGTGAAATTTGTGATGTATGCAGTATCATGTGTTTTCAGAATGCATTTACAGTTTATAAACTTATGCAAAAATGTGCTCTTTCTTGTTTTCTACAGTGTTTTGTCAGAATGTTGTGATATGAATTAAACTTTCATATTAATTATATTAATTAGCAAACAGCAGACTGTTTGCTAGGACTCAGGAGGACTGCCCACACGTCTCCATTGTACATTCTTAATTGAAAGATAGGGTTTGGATCCTGTGTGAGAGAGATGGTCAAAGTGCTGATGGTTGTGTCTGTGGCCATTTTGTTCCAGAATTGTGCAGAGTTATGTAACAATGGCTCTTGTTTTGTTGGTTTTTTTTTTGTCAGTCTAGCTTAATATATTGTATCAATTGATTTTAAATATGAAAATTCTGATAGTTACTGTCAAGCTTTAGGTATCCAGAACAGAGGTCACTATTCCTTTTCATCCTGAGAAATTAACTGTGCTTTAGCTGTGAGCAGTATTAAGCTGGATCCCCTTCTTGCCTGAGCTGTTACTGTGATGTAATCAAAAGTATGAAAAGGTTAAAAAATAGTAAAATTATTCTTAGCTGTAAGATACGGCCTATATTTGCCTGCTATCTAAATGGGCTCCTCCTTAGAAAATAAGTTTTCACTATTTAGAGGTATTTCTGTTGTCTCATACAGCTAAAGAGAACGTAGCAGCAACATATGACAACTTCTTCCATCTCCTATATGGAGGGACCTGCTGGCAGGTGGAATTTGCAAATGTTTTAAGAAAATTATGTTCGTTTCAGAAGTGTGAGGCTAGATGAGCACAAAAATGATTTTTTTTTCTTCCTTTTGCCAAGTCTTTCCCAGGAATAATGGGGATATTTCTATTTGAGATATGCCAGGATGCATTTAGACTTGTGACATCAAAGGAAAACTGCAGCAAATTTGTGTTCCTATAATTAAGGAAGCTTGGTTTTGTGCTTTTTAATTCTAGGAGCATAAGGCCCTGTCTTCTCTCCTTTCTTTCTTGCACTGAATTAATAGAGAAAATTGTTCTGATAGAAACATATTGATTGCAGTAAAGAACTGTATATTACCTGCCCTGCACTTTTCACAATGGTCAGTTATATTTAGCTGATGAGAAATGTGCTATGGCTGACACCAAACAAAAGAGGGTTGTGTTTCATTTTTAGAGTTTGTTCTCTACATGGCCTTGAACTTTCATTCATTTGACATAAGATAATGTTTCATTCTCTTGCTTTGCAGTTTCTAGATGGGTAGATATTTAAAAAGTCAATACTGAATTTCTAAGCAGAAATCCACATATATGATTTCAGTAAAGCTCCACTATTACAGCATTGTATTAAGAGACCTATTGGTATATTTTATATTTATAAAAATAAGAAGTTTGATTTTGACTTACGGACAGTATTTTGAAATACATTACCTTAGTTTTTATTGATAATAATTTTTAGATATCATAAATCTTCTGTTTCTAGATATACCCTAACTGAAAAAATGAAAAGTGAATTATTGCTGGAAAAATCATCTAATGTCAGGGTTGGTTGTATGCTTTGAAACATAATTCTTTTTGTTCTTTATTTAAGGGTTAAAATCAAGTGATCCAACCATGACCGGCAAAACACAGACCAGCAATGTCACCAATAAGAATGACCCAAAGTCCATCAACTCCAGAGTCTTCATCGGCAATCTGAACACAGCCATTGTCAAAAAAGGTGACATTGAAGCAATCTTTGCAAAGTATGGAAAAATAGTTGGTTGCTCAGTGCACAAAGGTTATGCATTTGTACAGTACATGAGCGAGAGGCATGCAAGGGCTGCAGTTGCAGGAGAAAATGCCAGGATCATTGCAGGGCAGCCACTAGGTAAGAGTTTGTCCATATTGTTGAAATACTGCTTTTTCTTTCCTTTCTATTTGAAAAATGATCTGCTGCTGGTTCCTTCAGGACTAGTAAATTTGTTTTGCCTTGTTCAGTGTAAGCATATTTCCAAGGTCTTGGATCTGGCACAATTTTCATAGTATTGGAAATTACATAGGTATTGCAAAATGTTTAGTGCTAGAAACTTCTGATTTATTAAATGCATCACTCCTGACTGCTTTATACTTCTCTGTGTAATCCCATTGCAGTGAACATGAGTACTCATGTGAAGAAAATGTAAGCATTTTCTCTTAGACCCTAGTAAGTTAATTTATTGTAATATAGCAAGACTTGTCTAATAGATGTCGTTATCTTGCATTTAATGAATCTAGAATAATATCCAGCCCAGTGGTGTGTCAGATGCTATAGAGAAGCTAAAGGATGAAAAAAAAAAAAAAAAAAAAAAAAAAAAAGAGTAACTACTTTTTGGGTTTTTTTGGTGCTTTGTCATGAATGCTTATATAATATATGGTTGTTACTTATTGCAGGTGTTACCCCTGAAACCTATTTGCAGTTATATATGGAAGCTAGCAATGATAAAATCATCTGGAGTACAGTGCTAACCCTATCTGTCATAATGATGGACAATACAGCAAGATGTTTGGTAGATGCCAGAGATCTTTCACTAGACCTCTGAACTGTACTACTCAGATCCAAACCTGTGTGTGTAATGGCTATGTCAGGAAAAGGTGAAAGGTAGCTAGTACTTTGGCTGTAACAAGTCATAAGGAAGAGATATGGCTATTCATTTTCATTTTTTTCAGGCTGTGGAAATCTCTTTTTCTTTTTATTTGCAGAAATTGAAGTATTTGTGTTAGATGGGTTGTTGTTCTGTCACAGTTGTTCAACAGTAATTTCAAGTTTTATAACCCTTGTATTTAGGGTTTGGAGGAAAAACATTTTAGGGGAGACGACAAGTTTTTTAGGAAAAATTATGTATATAAGTGAAATAAAAGAACTCAAGTGATAAAGACAAGGCAGCAAAGTCAGTCTGTAGGATGGCATTATTAGAAGATATTTCCTGGAGCAGTGGTCTCTGAGCAATAGGCCACGTAATGCCATCAGTGCATTATTTACAGCTCCTTGCACACTGCTCTGACCAGAGTTTTTAAACTGTTTTCCTAAGGCAACAGATCTGTTATTACTATGACTACTGTTGCTAGTCTCTTTTAATATTTCTTGTGGTGTCTATAATATGCCAAGTGCTTTGCGCATGGAGATGCCCTTGCTCTGTTCAGGGTATGTTTGTGCTCCATATAAAAGGTAAGTGAAATTGTTGTAAAATAAATTAAGGCACCAACAACTACTTGAATTGTTCAATTTTTTATTTATTTATTTTTTATAATAACAGGAAGTTCATTCTCTACTAAGTCTCAGCTGTGTGATTTTAAAATACATTGATTATTCTGCATAGTCTTGTGATGGAACAATTGCTGATGTATCAGGTTATATAAAGAATAAGAAAGGTGAAATTTGGTTTCAGCTGTTCCAAACCTCATTTACTCTTTCGATATATGAAATACAGTTATCATCGGTATTGTTTGATAAACATAAAGAGCACAATTTTGTAAAAGTGATATTTCTCATTAGACAAGCTTCCCATGAATTGTTTTTATTAGCAGCAGACATTAACTGTTGCCTCAAAATAGTGAGCTGATAGATAAAATTTGCTTGACATTACAACCCAGAAGAATAACTTATGCGAAAATTGTGCATTTGAATGGAAAGAAGGAATAGGTAGACTCATTACTGGGAAACTGCTCAATGAAAAATGGCTTTATTTTCTGTCCTGAGAGCCTTGTATTCTAAAATAAACAGAACACATGATTTATATAAACAGTCAAGGTGCTGAAAGTGGACAAGAAAAGTCTACAAGTGTGCAAATAAACTTGGTTAGCATAGCTGAATTTTCTTTTAAATTGAATTAGAATATATTAATGACATAATGGGAGCTAAGTAGTAGTCAGTTATGGAAAGGTGTTTGAACAAAGGAATGTTTGAAAAAGATTGGTCCATAGGAGGTGTCTGATAATACCATTAACTCTAGTACTCAGTACCTCACAAAAAGAAGGAATCATTTAAGACTGCATTATTAATCTATATTAGTTTATTTTTTGTGGTTTTGGCAAACTGGTCATTTATGCTGGCTCCTATCTTCTACAGAATTCTGCCATTCAAAATTATGATATCCTCTTCCTCAGCTTTACCAATGAGACAGAAACTGTTCACATGTATGTAACCGAAATTAAAAATTGAACCTGCAAATTTCTATAGCTTTATACAGTGTTGCACAATTCACTGAAGATCCTGTCTTAATGTCCTCAGACAACTCACAACCTCCTACCAATAGGTTTGGTGGCCAACGACATTTAAAGGCTATGCCGTGGATATTATAACTACAGGGAAGTGGATTTCATGAGCTGTGTGGTTATTTCTAAGTTTTCTGTTCCATGAAGTGAACATGTTCTGAAAAGTTGTGAGGAAGAGATCATTAAGAAACACAAAAGAATATGCATAAAAATTTTACTGGTATTGTTGTGGAGTGTAGTTTCTTGAAGTATTATCACTATATGGGAATTTCATGAAGAATTCCTGACAAAAGAGAAAGAACAGATCAGTACTGGAAACAGGAGGCTGCTTCACAATGATTGTTTTGTGAATTGCTTCATGCCAAAGCCAAGAAAACTTTCAAGTTGGCCTAGGACAAAGCTGCAAGTTATGTTCCCAAGTTGTGGGACACTTCTACATAATCTCCTCTTCTTTTCACTTCAAAGGTTTTCATCCATTTTAACACATCTACAAATCGGGGAACATTTGCCCATATTTGCCTCTTTGCCACACAGGGCAAAGAGCCGGGGTGAATAGGAATCATTCTAAGGAAATGCCAAGTCTTCCTACAAACTTTATGAAGGGTGATTTCACCCCTCTGTGGAACAAGGAGGACTAGAAACCTACTTGCTTCAAAGCAAATGGTGCAACTCCCTCATTGCAGCAGTGGGCTGATGAGCAAGCTTCAGCAAGAATGAAATATTTAGATATGTAATGAACAATACAGTATTTCAACTGTTGTTTTCTTCTGCCTTTGTATCCTTCACAAGGATCACAGCAATGCTATTTAACTTTTTTATCCATTCCAGCACACATGAATTCTGCAAAGCCAAATACCATGTAAAAGGCATTTAATGTTCCATAACTTTATATTTGTCTTTACCTTACTCACTTAGCAAATATATTTTTCCATCCAAGATTTCCACCTAAAATTTTGGTACAGCTCTCGTAGCAACTTTTACATCATAATGTCCCTTTGATTTGCTTGATTTATAGTTCATAGCCTTATATTTTATAATCATATGACCTAATTTCTTTTTCCTCTTTCACACACATTTTTAAACCAGCAGAATTCCTTTAACCTCAGAATATGCTTTGATTTGCACCAGAGTAAGACCCAAGCCACTTTACAGGTACCTTGAAAAAGCAAATTAAATGCTGCAAGGCTGGTACTTTTGGTCACTTCTATAGCTTTCTTTTAAGATACCATGGAATTTCATTCTTGGATACTGAGAAAAATAGAAAAATATCACAGTACCAATATCACGAAAGACACTAGTTCTTCAGTTCATGCCTTTTTTAACTAACAAATTAGTTCCACTGTAGCTTCAATCCAGTTTTGTTGCTGTAAGTATTATTCATGTATTTTTGCCTTCGGGTCCAAATTAGATGGAGTCTCTGAGTACCAAGTGAGTGCATATTGACATGTAGCCTAAAGTAAGATGGTGGTTGCAGATAATTATTTTGGGTGACAGACTCTATTGCACATCCTTTTGAGAGGCACCAAAGCCCTGCAGGGGCTTTCTAAATGATGGCTATCCAGTAGAAAACATGCAAGGAGAAAAGCAGGTAATAAAAAGAGTCTTTAGAGACACTCAGCAGACACCTTTGTTGTAAATTGAATTGGTGTGGTAATAGGGCTGTTTTTAATTTTGTTTCCCTTGCCTCTACTCAACACAGATCTTCTATATTTTTTATCTGTAATGTCTAGCAACACTGACAGACTTACCTAAGTATTTTCAGATCTAGGATAATTCAGAGCGAATCAGTTTTTCACCTCAATCTGAAATCCAGACAACAGTATTTATTCAAAAGAATAAATGCAATTTTAGTGAACTCATTTGAGAAAAATGCAGTTTGTCTTGAAAAATTACATATTTATCCAAATTTTCTTGTGACTAAGCTGTCTTGGTACACTAAGGAAGTTAGTGTCATGGTACTCTAAGGAAGGAAATTCAAAACTGAATTATACAGTTTTGACCTTGCCATCAGACTTCAGTCAATACTGCCTAAGTAGAACAATCACTTGTATTAACTTAACTCACGATTTACTGAAGCAATCTTGTTACTCTTGCCCACCTACCTCCAGCTACCATAATGACAGGATATTCCTGTGCAGAATGCTATCTTGTTTTAAGGTGTATAGTGAAAGAGCAACTTGAAAAGTTTAATTTTTTATTTCTGGAAAGTGTGTAAAGTCTTGTGTTTTAATGCATGTCAAAACATTCTAGGCAAGGACAATGGGTTTTAGAGAAATGCTGGAGTTTCTACTGATGCAATGAAAAAGTGGGAATGTTTTGGTATTTCAATGTGCTCCTTAATGAGAAATTAAAAATAGCAAATATTGTATACATATAGTAATTGATTACATATTCAAGTTATATTTTAAGTTTCATACTTTTAAAAGATTGAATATTGCATGTTCACATTACTGGAGCAGGAAAGAAAATAACACTTCACAGAAAATTCCTTGGCCATTGCAACTTTTGCAGATGTGCATTCTAATGTTTTGCAGTTTTCAGTATTGCACCGTGAGTAAATAATCTGAGTACTGTAACTCAGTATTATATCTGTAATTGTCTATCCAAGTGAGACTCAGGCAGCAATATATTTAATTTTTTATAAGCCATAATAACTATATATTGTATGGTTTTCAACACTTAATTGTCGTACTTAAAAGAATATTGTCTTTTTCTGATATAACAACACAATTTTTTTCTGAATAGTGATTAAGCAAAAGCAAAAATACACTTGCAAAATGCTATATAAACCACAAGACTTATCATTATTACGTAAGAAAAAACAAAAATAAAATAATGTTTAAATAAGCAAATACTTGAATAAGCAGAAAATATTTATTCAAAAAACCTATTCAAAAGCCTATAAAGCCTGTGAGATGTCACAGATGTTGGCTTATTCTGGAGGTGACTTTATATTTGATGAATTCAAAGAACTGTTTTCTGAATGCTTCCCCAAATGAGATTAGTTACTATTGTCAATGTCAGGGCCAGGTTTTTTTTTTTTTATTCAATTTTTTTTTTTCTATTGAAAAAAAACATAATGATAAAGAATAAAAATAAATACCAAGTGCTTTTCTTGCAAAAGCAAACAAACAAAACCTGAAAGAATTTTGCATATGTAGTCATGATGAATGTAATGCATTTGATGTCTTGGGAATCTAGAATGAAACTAAGGATAGACCTGTACTGTCTTCATTAAAGTTTTTCCCACTAAATAACATCGTAGTCAATGCCCTCATCAACCAGTCGTCAGGCACAAACAGAATGTTACGGAACTTCTGAAAAATTATTGATCAACCTTCCACAGCTTAGTTCAGAGGTTGATAAATATTACCCATTGGAACAGACTCTTTAAGTCTTTTTCAGTCTGTTCCATATTTGGAAAACAGTGTCATCCTGGTTCAGCCTATTCCTTGATGCAGGAACATGGTCTCTGTCTAAATCTGTCTTCACCTTTTTGATGGCCATGCATGCTTTTGTGGTCCTAGTGCAGCCTGTCTAACAGCAGACACTGGTGTCAAGTCTCATTGTAAGGGATGTTGGATATAACCACTGATCATTGCTCATAGGAGTCTCCTGATATTGGATATTGGATGAAAACTGAAACTACATTTTAGAGCTGACTTTCTGACACATACAGAAAAACATCAAGTGCATATCAAGAAAACAGTTTAGCTGTGAGATGAACTCATGCATGGCACAAGGTTTTATACTCTGAACAGCTCATGCAGATGTTATTTCCTCCCTCATAATGCCAAAAATAGTGATCTTTTTTCTTGCTGTCAGCAAGTTTTATTGTAAGAAAATCTTCAAGGCCGTATACAGATGCATATTAGGATTCACTTAGTCTTCTGCATGGCCAGCTTATCTTTGAAATCATGGACAAGATGTTATTGCATGGTCTTTTTGTGTCCCTCTCTGCCACTTGACATCTTTGTATATAGCACAGGGTCTCGTCTGCACAAAATGCTACTAGTTTTAATCATCTCACCCTTGGGTTTCATAACATGCCAGCCTTCAAATCCCTCCAAACTGCAATGTGTATTTACCTGTCATGGGTCTGATATATCTACTGTAATTTCCTAAGTGCTTTTCAGAACCTTCAGACAATGCCAGTACTTCAGCCTCTACTCTATGCATATATTGATGAGATATTTTTTTTTTTGCAAACAATATCCAGTAGTTCCTTCTTGATTTGAAGGTAACTCTTTTATTCCTGTTACAACTCTATAAGAAGTTACAAAAATTGTTTTCCTTTGTGGCAGACAAAATTCTACATCTTTTCTTAAGTACACTTACTTTGTTTATTGACTGCTGGGGTCATTAAAATTTGCACAGCTATTCTATGTTTCATTCTGAACTGTCATGACATCATGCAGTGATAAAAACTCTGTCATGATAGGTTCTCTCATAGCATTTGTCTCAATGTCTCATGTGGGATATACTGTATAAAAAGAAGAATTATCTCTAGGATGCTCTGCAAATTTGATTTTGTTCTAGGAGGTCTCATGTTGTCTACAGCTCACTCTTTGCTTGATCTAGCTTAATTCAATTTGATTCTATTTTCCATGCATTTGGCTTCTTTCACTTCAAATAGGACCTCATCTGAACTGAGCCTGATATTTTCTTCTTGATCACTTCACAATACTTTCTTCAATATTTCATCACACAATGATGAAGTCAGTACTGCAATATCACGTCACCCGATTTTATATGTGTGCCTGCCATATCCCCATGTTTTCTCAATCTTTTGTTAAAAACTTTCAACTGCTGACTTTCTTCCAAAAAGCATATTGAGAAATTCATGTCGGCTTCAGGGTATATAGAAAGGGCACAGGTCAGATGATTTTTTGTCTAAACCTGACTTGCCAATATTTATCTTTCTAATCTGCAATTGGAAGTATGGGGCTTTTTTTTCCAGGTATTCAGCGCTGAAAGGGTGACAGGACATAGTAATGCTATTTTAGTGTACTGTGAAATCCAGGCAAATCCCAGCCCTGTTATTTGTCTTTTGGATTATGACTGTTAAACCCACAAAACTGTTTTCCCTCACAAGACATCACTCAACTCTTTGAAGGAGAAAGTGTAGCAAATATTCTTTCTACCAGAATATTGACGTAGCAGACAAAAATCCTTCATCTGATCACAGTCTCAGATCATGGAGGCAGCTTTTTAACATAATGAACTTTTAGGCTCACTTCCCCCCTTTTTTCCTTTCTTGAAAGCAAGTAAAGTAAAATGCAGATGTTCTTTTTCTATTTAGCTGAGCTAAGAAATGCTAGTGAAGGCATATTTTCTATCTTAGCATGCTTTTAGTTCAAGCATAAGGAAATCTGGAGGACATCTATTTCATTCTCATCGAAGGTCTATGTCAGGTTTCACACTTAATCCTACAATTCAATGATAGACAGCTTAATCAGCAAAACTGTGTAAATCAAGTTAATTGGTGGGAAAAAATACTAATATTTTATCAATAGCTCAATTATTTTTTGGCACTTCTTACAGGCAATGGGAAATTCACAGGCAAATAAAGAGATACAGTAGATGATGTGCTCAAATCCTATACTACTGCTCCTCCCTCACCCAGAAGATATTTGAGCATTACTAATTATATTAGTATATTAATTTATTAGTATATTAATTATATTAATATATATTACTAACTATATTACCAACTATAATTTAGTGCATATGATGAAAAAATTCTCATTCTAGGGTGATAAGGAGTCAATCATATCTGATACATCTAATAAGAAAATTAATATTTGCCTTTATCCAACTTTGAAAATCATTCTGTGTTCAATGACCTTGCTGCAGCTTTAGCAGTTCTGACTGTCAAAGTTTGAAAGCACCTAGTTATGCCTTGACTTAGAGCAATGAAATTTGATGAGTATAAATAAAACCAAATCTATTTCTTAGGCAAATTATTGTTGCATAGAGTGTAGCAAGTTATTTTTATTTGGTTTGGTATATATTTTTGAAGGCTATACTGCCCTTCTACTCTGCCCTCATGAAACCTCACTTGGAGTACTATGTACACCTCTGCTTTCCTCAACAAAAAAAGAACATGGAACTGTTGGAACAGGTCCAGAAGAAGGCCACAAGGATAATCAGGGGACTGGAGCACCTCCTGCACGAAGATAGGATGAGAAAGTTGGGGCTGTTCAGCCTGGAGAAGAGAAGAGGCCTCCTAGAAGACCTCCAGTATCTGAAAGGTGCCTATAAGGATGCTGGGGAGGGACTCTTCATTAGGGACTGTAGTGATAGGACAAGAGGTAGTGGGTATAAACTTAAACTGGGGAAGCTGAGGAAGAATACAGGGAAGAAGCTCTGTACTGTGAGGGTGGTGAGGCACTGGAGTGGGTTGCCCAGGGAAGTTGTGAATGCTCCATCCCTGGCAGTGTTCAAGGCCAGGTGGCCCTCCTCTGGACTTGTTCCAACAGTTCCATGTCCTTTTTATGGTGAGTACACCAGAAATGAATGCAATACTCCAGGTGGGGTCTCACAAGAGAAGAGTAGAGGGGCAGGATCATATCCTTTGACCTGTTCGTCAAGCTACTTTTGATGCAGCCCAGGATACCGTTGGCTTTCTTTTGGCTTATGTTCATTTCCTCATGGACCAACACCCCCAAGTCCTTCTCCACAGGGCTGCTCTGAATATCTTCTCTGCCCAGTCTGTAGCTGTACTTGGGATTGCTCCCACCCAGCTGTATGACTTTGCACTTGGTATGGTTAAACTTCATCAGGTTGGCATCGGCCCACCTCACAAGCATGTCTAGGTCCCTCTGGATGGCATTCCTTCCCTCCAGTGTCTCAACCGAACCACCCACCTTGGTGTCATCGGCAAACTTGCTGAGGGCACAGTCAATCCCGCTGTCCATGTCACTGACAAAGATGTTGAACAAGACCAGTCCCAACACCCATCCCTGAGGGGTGCCACTCATTACTGGTCTCCAGCTGGACATTGAGCCATTGAACACAACTTCTTGCGTGTGACCATCCATCCAGTTCTTTATCCACTGAGTGGATAAAATTGATGTCTCTCCAAATTAGAGACAAGGATGTCATGTGGGACAGTGTTGAATGCTTGGCACAAATCCAGGGAGGTAACATCAACTGCTCTACCCCTGTCCATCAGTTCCATAGCCCCATCATAGAAGGCCACCAGATTGGTCAGGCAGGATTT
>JAOEHY010044757.1:25455-40108 GCA_025447955.1 Psilopsiagon aurifrons
GTCTTTTATTTGCAATGTACCTATAGAATCCCTTCCTGTTATCTTTAACATCCCTAGCCAAGTTTAATTCTAAGTGGTCCTTATTTTTCCTAACCTGGTCCCTGGCTTCCAGAACAGCATATTATTCTACGATTTTTAACGACAAAAAAGAAGACAACTTCATTTTTGGGTAAGAGAGTGGTTGCTTTTCTAGGACTTTTTGCTTTCTGAGGGTTCGGGGTTTTTTTTGGTCAGGTTTTGTTCAAAATTATTAGAGAAAATTAAATGCAAAGAATCAGATTAAAGCAAGATAAAATCAACACTCACAGTAGCACTGCAGCAGCTGGAAAAGCCGCTGTGAATTTTTACAGCCTGACTTGAGAGGTCTTTATTTTCTGCTAATTGTCACTTATTGCTGCTTTATTTGCTTCCTAGTCTTAAATTTTGGTTTCAATGTATTTAAATCCACAGACAGACAAGGAAGAAAAAGCAGACAAAATCAGGTATTTTTAAATATAAATAATCAAAGTAGTCATGATTTTTTTTCTTCAGTCTAGTGTGCAGAATGAGGTGACAATTTCAATCTAATCTGATGGAATTTTAATACTAGTTTGATCCTAGACAAAGTCTTTGTGTATGAGAATGTCTTCAAAAAAACAAAAAAGAAAGAAAAATACACTATAAGGAACATATTTACCATAACAGTGAACAATAACAATACCAGCTTCACCACAAAATCCTGCTTTTTGTTTTATCAACAACAGTAGAACAAGTAATAATGCAACAAAGCTAATTTTTGGACAAAATGTTCACATTATATCACTTTTTCTCTTTTTTTCCTTTGCTTTTCACCTTGGCACTCTTGATTTTTATAATACTCACCTGTCCTGGGTTCAGCAATAGCAGTCATTTCTCTCCTTCTTAGTAGCTGGTGCAGCGCTGTGTTTTTGACTTTCGACCTGGGAACAGTGCTGATAACACCAAATGTTTTGAGTTACTGCTTAGTACATTTTGGTCTGGCCAAGGACTTTCTGAGTGTCATGCTCTGCCAGGGAGGAGGAGAAGCTGCGAAGAAGCAGAGGCAGGACACCTGACCCAAACTGACCAAAGAGGTATTCCATACCACAGCACGTCATGCCCAGGATGGAAAAACTGGAGGCAGGAACCCGGAAGAGTTCAGTTCACGGCTCGGTCATCGGGTGATGAGCAGTTGTATCCTCCTCCCTTGTATTTCCCTGGTCATTATTATTATTGGTAGTAGCAGTAGAGATTTATGTTATACCTTAGTTACTGGACTGTTCTTATCACAACCTGTTACATTCTTTTGATTCTTCTCATCATTCCCCCTGGCCTTGGAGTGGAGAGGAAAACAGAGGGGGAAGTGAGTGAGCAAACTGCGTGTTTTATGGCTTAAACCACGACATTACCGTACTTCGGAATGCTAACTTCTTTGTTCCTTATGCTGATTGTCATCACTTTGCATATCATTATGCATTCACACATTCCAAAAGCATATTTTGACCATTTTAATAACATTCTCCATTTCCAGGGTTTTATTTACCTCTCCCCAAAAAATCTTTTTTTCTGTTGCTTAACCTAGCAAGTATCTATCTAATTAACAGCTCTTGCTCCTTTGCTATTTGCCTGTTCCTCAGAGCTGTTCACTTCAGCTTCTAACAGGGACCTTTGGCAATTCCATGTACTTTCTTCCCACTGTGGAACCAGCATCCTGTTAAGCAAGAAAGTACAGGACTGTGTGGTCATACCAGGTATGGCAAGAGCTCTGACGCAAGTTCTTTTTGGCACTTTTTTGATGAGAGATAAAAAAAAAATGATTGGTAGTTCCTCATTGACTTGCTGACCCGAAATGTGAACAAAGACACATGAAATGCAATGTTATTGTAGTAACAAGGTCATAAGCACTATCACTTCACAAAAGCAAAAATGTGGTTTGATCAGTTGTGTTTAAATAAAAGCACATAAACTATTGAGCAGGAATGTTTTGTAAAAAGCCAAAACACAAGAGATTATCTCACCATAATTCATTTTCATTTAACTGGAATAGTGCACAGAGCAGAAAGGTGAAGCACCATAATTTATTGTCACTTCATTTCTTATCTTTCTGAAACTTTCTGTGCATTGCTTTGGAAGCAGTGCTTGAAAGGGAGATGAGTTCAGGGTCTGTCTTGGCATTAGAGGTACTAATGGATGTAATCCCAGCCTCAGGAGCAAGACAGGAGCTCTATCTCCTTCAAGGGTAAAGTCCTGGTCCATGTGGTCCATAAATTCTGTGACAAGGCAACCCAGGGATAGTAATTCACAGGGAATTTAACACATTTATTTATTTATAGTGATTATATCAAGTTACCAAGTTTTAGTCTTCCAAGCCTTCTGTTTTAAATTTTAATGGTATGCAGTATATCTATAGTGAGATACTTTGACAGTGAACTGCATCACAACTCTACACAATGTATTTATTCCAATAAAAGTTCATTGGTATTCACGGGGATATTCTGGCTCTGTGATACTAGCAGAAAATGTCAAATTGTTCTTAGAATTTATAAGAAGGTATAAAATTCATGAGCTGAAACAATGAAAATCCCAAAGAAATTATGGCCACTATATATTGTACTTATTTTGGCATATGATTTCTTTATGTCTACAAAAATGAAGGCTAGTCACCTAACCTTTCATCAAGTCAGCATTTTCTGAAATACAAAGACATGAAGAGTGCTTACTAATGATTGCTTGGCACACATCCTAATATATCTAGAATGAGAACACCAAGGCAAAAACATGCAGCAAGTTCTGTAGTATTCCATTTTATTCACTTCAATAAAGTTTCCTTCACTCTACCTGCCATTATGTTCTTGACTTCCTGGTAAGAATAGAATGTCTTAGTGTCCTTCAAGAATCTAGACATTTAAATTGAAATTTTCTTTTTTTTTTCTTTTTTTTACTTTATAAATAAAGGAGATAAAGTAATGGGAAAGAGAGAAGGATACCAAATCTGCTTTAAAAGACAGAAAATAGATACTTCACTGAGACCCGTTGTGCTTAATTTCAACTCAAGCCAAATGCCTATGTACTACAAAATACAATTTCCTAATGCCAGAATATGATGCAGAAGAAATCAGTATTGCTAGAGAAGAACCAGTTATGGAACAAAAATGTGCTGGTTGCTAAGGTACAAATGATCACAAGCTGCTCTTATTTAGTATACTTGCTGCTCATAAAGGCCAATTTTATGAAACTTTCATGTAGACGTGAGAAAGCTCAATTTGGAGAAAGAGATGAAATGAGGAAATATAAATATGTTATTAAAATGTTTTAATTGTTGCCATAAGAGAAATAATGATGAAAGAAGCAGGTCTGCTTAAAAACACACCAGAAAAAAATCACAATCTGAGAAACCTGTAGGTAACTGCAACAACAGAGTATGCTGAAAAATGAAATTGGGTTAGATTTATGAGTATTTAAAGCAAAAATAACAAAGAGAATTTGAAAGAAGGGTATCAATGGATACCTGGGAAGAAAAATCGGATGTTTGTTATTTTAGTTTCAATATACATGTATCACTGAGGGGTTTTCTCCTCTATTTGGAAATTGCCAGACATATTCAGATCACAGAATGGTAATGGCATGGTTTCCATTTGAGATTTCCTGACAGAGCTATAAAATTAGTTATATTTAAAATCTGAAAATACTTTTTCATCACAGAATTTCTAAAGAATGATTGTTTCTAACAATGGTGTTCTCCAGGGAGGTCCTGAGCTGCTAACATTTGGAGAGTTATCTTCAGAAAGTCTTGATCTGGAGTTAGAGTTTAAGAATAGTAGCATTTTCACAGGCATAAATTGTTCGGTTCATATAGTTTAAAACAAATCAAGATTGAAGTGGTTTGATTTGTTAGCAAGACAAAGTTAATTGGATGTCATGACTCATATCAATACCAAGAGATCAACCTGAATACTAGACACTTACAATGCTTTAAGAACTTATCGCAAATTTTATATGTCCTCATCTAGAACTAAACCCAACAGAGCACATCCCTGCTGTGACAG
The DNA here is from genome assembly GCA_025447955.1 of Psilopsiagon aurifrons. NCBI lineage: Eukaryota > Metazoa > Chordata > Aves > Psittaciformes > Psittacidae > Psilopsiagon > Psilopsiagon aurifrons. The sequence continues at coordinate 29,499 of JAOEHY010044757.1, forward strand.
ATGCATGCCTCAGCTTCCCTCCACCCCATTCCCCAGGAGTGGGTGGCAGCTCTTTGGAGGTGATTGCGAGCCCCCAGAGTACACCAGTGCTGGCTGTGGGCAAGCTGGAGGTATCAGCTGTGGGTGCCCACCAGGATGCTGTGCTGCCAAACCCAGGCAGAGCCCCTGGGCCATGAGGCTATGCCTGGCAGGGTCACAAAAACCCTGCTGCTGCTCTGATCTCCACTTTTCCTGCCCAGTACAAATCTGTGTTTCACTTGCATTTCTGGTTAGCTGACTGTTTTCAAAATTATTCTGGTAATTCCTCAGTTACGGTTTAATCCAGTCAGTGGTTGTTTTCCTCTTTACCTATATCAGTTTTGGGCAAATACCATCTCAAGTAGTTTGGACATCACTCAACCGCATCCTTGCACTACTGTCTTGTTGGCTGCTCTTATCCTGATCTATTTGCTAAGTGTGGGCTTTGTGAACATACCCAATAGAAAAAAAATGAACATCACATAAGTAATATGAAATGTTAATGTCATAATTGATTTAAATTACAGGAAAAAATAATAAAATTGCTGATGTGAGGCTTGACTGACTGAGAATGAACATGGGGATAATGTTACAAATGTCAGAATGACGTTACTGAAAATAGGGCTTGAGAAATCAAATATGTATCCTTTTTTATATTTAAACACCATATCGTAAGGTTAAACTGATGTAACATGCTTCTGCAAGTATCTTGATTAATTTCAAGTGGATCTTGGATTAAGAAACTCTCTTATGACACAGGTACGGTGCATACCAAATGGATTAAAAACTAATCTCAAGAGACTGCTAAATAGGAAGCTATCATACAGCAGATGTGAGTCTTTTGTGCAGTTCATGGTAGAATCAGATTTTTAATCATTTTTTTTACCTAGTAGGAAAGACAGTAAAAATCATTGTTAAATTCTATAGATGACACAAAGATGCTTGGGCTCACAAAATATGAGGAAAGCAGGACATTGATCTCAAAATAGAAAATAAAAACCAAAATAGGAGGCAAAGTTTGACTGCTCTAAGTATAATGTCTAACACATTGATAATTGGCTCTTCAGCATGGCAGAGAAAGGTGTAACAAAGTTTGAAGGCTGGGAGCTAAAGTGACAAAAAGGAAACCTCAAAATTGAACACATTTTTAACAACGAGGCCATTAGGAACAGTTTACCAAAATTTTCAGCAACACTTTCTAAAGTAAGCATTGGACGTTATCGTAAAGGATAGGTCGTAGCTCAGCTCAGAATTAATTCAAGTTCTGTAGTCTGTTATACCAAACCAGACTGGAATTTCTGTCTGGAACAGCACTGGAAAACTCCATAGAGAGAAGTTCGGTATTCTCTTCTGATAAATCAAGGAAATAAAAAAAAAAAAAAAAAAAGGCTTTTAATTTTATTACAAGTGCTGTTGATTTATGCCTGATATTAATAATAAATGTATAGAAATTGTACAAATTGTCTTGTGTCAGGACCTCTGGAAATTAGATTAACAATATATATCTAACAGCAAGCTTATCTTAATTTAATCAACAGAAATAATATTTTTTCCCAGTGACATTTAGAATTAAATAAATGGAGGTGTAAATGGGATTTAGAAAAATGAGCTTTCTATGCCACAGAATGTCTTTTTTTTTTTTTTATATGTTTGCTACAAGGTCTTTTTTACATTTAATATTATTACATTTAGATAGTATTAATCTGGTAATAATCTGTAAGAAAATGCAAAAAAATGTGAACAAGATCAGTCTTGTTTTAGCTTCTTTTGATACAGAAGCAAAAGATTTCTCCATCTGTCCCATAACTTCTATTTTATTGCAATCTCCTTTTTCATTCTGGACAAGCAGAGACATATTTGCACCCAACTTTCTGACCATTGTAGCCATAAAGTGATTTGTCCTTAGGGAAAAAAAGACAGACATAATAATGCCATTAGCTTAATACAGTCTTAATGTCCTAAGTGTTCTTTTCTCTTAGGACGAAATTAACCTCAGTGCAAAGGGCTACAATCACATTTGTTTTGAGAAAGTGCACTGTTCTTGCTAGAATTACTGCTTCTTGAAACTTTGATTAGTGAACTCCTTCTTCTTCTTCAGCAAAGTTCTACTTTAAATTACCCCAGTATGCCAAATGATAATCACACATTCACCACATTCCCAAATCTTCTTCTTTAGAGGTCCTGCAAAATTTAGCAGAGGATATGATAACTCTTCTCTGATTGCTTCCTCAAATGATTAATCCCTGATGGTTCTTTATTGTGTGTCTGGGCCAATATCAGGTCAGAAAAGATTAGGGTTTTACTGCCCTCATATTTCAGTTCCTTATTTTAGTAGCTGCAGCCAGGATTCTTTCTCTCTCTCTTATATCAGTGTAGCAATTACAGCCCTTTCACATTACCCTGAAATGCTGTTCCCCTCATGGGCATCCTGTAATTTCTCTTCCCAAGCAGCACATCTTGGTGGGTGAGAGTTCAGCCACACAGAGGGTTTAGAATAACTTGAAAAGTTTCATTACTGTGTTTTTTACAGTTAATTATGTGTAGCCCATTACATGTTTGCAAAAGCTTATGTGGAAAACAAGATGCTTTGCATGCATCTGACTAAGAAGTATTTTTAATATGTAATTTTCCAAACAGTAGAATGTTAGAAAATACACAATTTTTACTTTCTTCACCCAATTCTAGGCTGTAGCTCCAGAGGGAATTTGTTTTAAAATGCAGGCACATCTCTGCCAATATCTTATGGCACAAAAACCCCACTGGATTTTTAATTTGCATAACATTACACATATTTGCATAAAATATTGCCCAGTTGTACTAAGAGCACCAGTTTCTCCCTAAGCCCCAATTAATTAATCTGTGTCCCTCCAGAATTACAGCAATTTATTATGCATTCTTAGTATAGCAACATCAACTAATTATATGCTTCCCGGACCCACATCAATCATTTTGTGCCCTTCAGACAGCTTTGCACCTTTCTCAGCCCCACATCTGGCTGAAAACACTTTTCCCATAGTTGAAGATACCTCTCAGCAATTTTTCCAATGAGCAGAGATTTCTAGGAACTCTCTGCTCTTGCTGTAGCCCACTAAGGTCTGAAGTTTTGGGGATGGTACAATAACACCTCAGCAGCCATACTGCTGCCTTTCCAAGAACTCAGAGAAGAAAGTAGCAAAACACATTTTTAATCCCCTTTCCTTTTCTCCCATCCCTTTCTGTGAATTGAATAAAATTGCTTGCAATTGCTGGTATTGACACATATTCATTTGATTTTGGTGTTGTTTTGCTCCTGTTCCTTGCACATTTGATCCAAAATTTCGAGGTCTGATCATGCTGCGTACTGAAGGTGGTGTGAGAGTAGCCCATTGACTTCATTCACGCACAGAAAAGGCAAGAGAATTTTAACTTTTTAGTTTAGTCCTTCCTCACATCTCATAGGCCCAGCTGCAGACACACTTCAGAGTAAGAATTTCAGTCAGCCTCTAATGATCCAAACATTCAAGTGACCATCCAGACATTGGTTCAGGTCTCTTAAGTATAGGGAATGAAAATGTGACAAGGAGATGAAAAGACATACGCAAAGTATAAGTGGTGGGTCAAGAAAAATGGTGCATGAGGAACTCCTGACTATTTTGCATGAACCTCTTTATAGAATTGCCCATTTTGTTTGTTTGCTTGTTAGTTTATTTATTCATTTATTTTTGGTCTACATGAAACTACAACCTTCGTCCTTGGAGGAAAATGGAAGTACATGTCACATGCTCATCAGTATATTCTTGGACTAGATTACGAATTTTAGCTGGCAATCAATCTTAGTCTATGAAGTTTTCAGGAAAGCTGAGGCTTTGCAATGATTTTCCTTTTTCCTTTACTGTCCTTTACTTTACAAAGGTCAAGCTTGTGGTTCCAAGAAAGAAGTTGAAGGGAACTGAAACTATGGTTTCTTTCCCAGGACACCCCTTGGCTGAAAAAGGTCAATACCCCAAGAAGCAGCACACAGACCTGATCAAAATATTTAGCATTTTAATCTTTTCTTCCTTTTTGCTTAGTTTCTTGAACAACTTTAAACGCTTCTATATTGCTTCCATTACTTCCACAGCATTTCCAGGCCCTTTTAGGTGCTCTGTACATCAATCATTGCTTCTGTTCATTAAATTTCAAATATGCGTGCCATATAGTAGTTATGGATTTTAAGTTATGGATTTTTAAGGGGAATATGCCTACTTTTTTCCCTGTGACAGTCTTTATATGTTGAACATTTATATCTATTCGTGTTTGTTCTGACACAAGAAGGGTAAGGGTGCTAAGTGTCCCCTTGTGACTATAAACTCAAGCTTTAAGAAAAAGTGGCTTAGTGAAGTCTTTTATTAACTGCCACCCACCACCATTGTATTAACCTGATGTCCCCAGGGCTGAATCAGCACTTTCAAAGCATTTCTCTGTCCCTCACTAAGATGCATATTTCTTCCACGGATCCTGATTCATCACAGCAGGGACAGGGAAGTGTTTGGCCATGACTTGCACACCCAGAGTAGGTCACGGAGTTATTTTTAAAAAGCACGAAATATATATTAAAAACTATATAAAAGACAATTTGATGGCGATGAGGGAGAACAGACTTTTTTCTGCGTTAGCTTGATAATCTACCTTTTCTTTAGCTCTATTTACTCTTTACATACTGTCATATAAACAGGGACCTGAAATGTATATATGAAAATTCAGGTGTCCAGCTCCATTAATATTATGCAGCTCAGTAACTGATTTTGCTATATTTGTACCTTTCACAAAAAATTGCTTTTTTTCATTTTCATAAAAATAATACTTTTTTTTTTTTTCCTGATTCATCAAGTACAGTGTCATGGGTTTGTTACTAGTTAGCATTCATTAACAGCTGTATTAAGAATCTGTTTCCCCTTTTCTTCCGAGAGTAGTCTACTCCAGCATCAGTGGTGATCATTCTTATTTCAAAAGGGAAAAATAACTTAAGTCATTGCTATTCTTGAATCTTAACAATATAAACTTATTTTTTTATTTCCCCTAGATTCCCCTCCAGGAAACTTATTTCACTTAAGTGCAGGAGAGTTCTCAAGAGTACGTTTTTCCCTATAAACAATATTTAAATCTGGCTTGTTCAGCGTGTGGCTTCTGAATCACATTCAATCCATGATGCTGAAATAGGTGACTGACCAACTGAGACACAGTACAAAAAAAGAAAATGTTTCTAGATAAAGAGGCCTACCATCTGTCTTGTAAGTTAGAAGCAGAGGAAGCCTTGCTGACTGCTGGAGGCTACCTTGAGACTAGTGCTTTGTGTGGGAAGCCAGATATGGGTACCAAGGAAAGCAATAAGAGAACAGATACAGTGTGGGGTGCTGCTGGCAGATCATACCCGAAAATTGGTCCTTCCCCTATCATGGTGGGCATCCTGGGGAAGCTGGAGGGAAGCCAGGAAGGAAGCAAGGTCTCAGGCAGTCTGGGAGGTGGTGAAGAGGTGAGAAGTGTGTGGATAGCAGGGACATGAGGTGTGTGAGCTGGGGAGGATGGGCAGTCCTGCTTGGAGAAGACTGGAGCAATGAGAAACTGGGGAAAATGGAAGCCGGTGGTGCTCAGAAATATATGTGAATGAGGCTGGGGCAAAAGCACAGCGATCTCAAATCTTGGCTTCTTTCCAGAATGGGAAATAGAGAACAGCAAAACTGCCTGCAAACAAGCCGTGGGATTGTGTGGATCACTGGGAGATAGCTGCAAAGGGTACCAGAGGTTATTGTAGAAAACAGGGCATGAAATTGCAAATATTAGATCTGTGATGAAAATGAGGGAGAAATAATTTGGAAACAGTATGCTTTAGAAAAGCTAATTTAACAGCTGGCAGACACTAACTACATATCAATAGTGTTGCTATCTGCCCTTTCTTGCTGAGTTTCAGGCAATTGTGGAGATCCAGGACAAAAAATGTAAAGCTGAATGATGATAGACAATGCTTAAACCCTTTCAAGTCTAGGAATACTTCACTCTCTGAGAGATATCGAGAATTCAGAAGCTTGCTAAGACTCATTCAAACACTTTCTGTCATATTAAACTACTTCCAAAAACTGTGCTTTCACAGTCAGACCTGTCTTTCTTCTCTGTTCTTCATAAAGTCCAGTGATATTGCTTAAGGAGAGTACCACCAAAAATATACGGCCCATGTCTGGTACTACTACACTCAATGTTGCTGTCAAATTTCTCTAAATAATATTTCTCAGTTCAAGGTCTTATGATAGATCAGCAAGTGAGTGAGGATAAACTTTTATAACAGTGAACAGCAGGTTGATACAGGCAAAAAGGAAAGACTTAAAAATTCATAACCTTGAGATTTCATTCTCCACTGAGCACGTCTGCCTTTAGATGACAGAGACAGTTGGCAGACTCTATTTTACTGAACTTCTGCTGCTTTGAGAGTTACTGTTGCTTTTGGACACTGAAATAGACAGAGATCCAAAAAGCACTTATTTGCCACTGCACTTGGAAGGGTGGTCTACCTTGTCACATTAGATTTAAATTTGTCCACAGCAATGAGCACCTCTGTGACCTGCATGCATGCGGCACCTAGGAATGAAATCACCATGCAAAAATTAATGCTGTAGCTGGTGCAGAGTTCACAAAGAGCTCATCACAGTATGACTCTGCTGTCTGCTCTCTCTGCATTCTCCTCACAAACAGAGGAAGCTTTGTACTCATCAGGGCCTTCTTTAGCACCATTTTATTTTTTTCAGTAACTGGATCCTCCTGTAAATGTTTGTCAGGGTGGAATCGCATCTCAGCTACTCATACCAATCTTTGAGAAGATGGTAGAGTCTGATTTCAGTTCAGTCTCACAATGTTCACTGAAGCAACGTAATGACTGGTTCATGAAATGAGCATATGTTTAGGAGGCTGGTGCTTCAAAGATTGTCTGAGGAACCTAGTTGGAGAGAAGGTCTGTATGGCAGTGTTTCTCTGACAGAAAAGAATGTAGATATCATTTCTTGGTCAGAGTATCCCATTGAATCAGAGGATCATATTATTTTTCTGACATCATCTAGTTTGACTCCCCTGATCAAACATGCCTTCAAAATAATTGTTTTTGTGCCAGGTGCTACAATTATGGTTTATTGTGGATATTTATTATTTACATACAATTACGCTTAAAAAACTAATGTATATTATATAAGTGGGATTTATTCAATTCTTATCAGTAAGTAAGGCTTATTTTCCTGAATCATAAAAAAAAAGGTGTAGGGTAGGCTGAAAACTGTTTTTTTGTGGTGCTTGAATTTTTGTATTAACCTGTTTAAGAGTGTCCCGGATATTTAGAGACCTATTAGTTATTTCTCTGTGCCATAATACAAGTAACCTAGCCATTGTCTGTTCTTCTAATACTGGCAAATAAAGTAGAAAATTAAATATGTTTTCTGAATATTTTGAACATCTCAGCCATTGCCTCTGGTTAAAGAGTAGTCCAGAGTTTCCTTCAAAATTTAATAGATATTCAGTTCTTTTTGACATAACAACTACAGAAATCAAAACAAAGGAATTTGTACCATTATTTGACTTGTGAATCATTTCAACTAGGAAAAAAAATCCCTACAAAATCTACTTCTTGCTCTAGAAAATGAATTTTCTCTTTTAAACTATAGCCAGAGCTGCTGTTTATTTTCTACATTTCAGTACATGTGGTTGCTTAAAAAAAGATTTTGTAATAGAAGTCATCTCTGAATTGCACATTCATATGATGATTAATCTTCGTTTTATGTCTGCAGAACCTGTGAATGTGTTTTAGCATTATCAAGTCAGTCTCCCTGCAAAATCACATTTGATTTCAGGAAGTTCATGCCAAGATTATGCCAAACACTCTTGGGTGTCGCATCACTTTAGCAGACAAATGAAAAAAACAAGAATTGTTTAAAATCACACAGGAGCTATAATCCCCTTTGCACACCTTTGTGTTTTTTCTGCTTTGTAATAGTTACAAAATCTACCTCTTTAAGCTAGCAGTAATGACAGCCACACAGAAACCAAAATATACACCTTGAAACTTCCCTGAACAATGTCTGGAGCCAGGGGCCTAGTTGCTGCGCACAGCCTTGTCTTTGCTCTAATGTGAAATGCTGCCACCATCAGGTTGAGGTAATCTTGCAGAACGCAATTGCAGTTAAATAGAGAAATTTAACTTTTAAGAGTTATTCTACGTGATAAGTCAAAAAAAAGTCTAATTAGGCCATCCATAAGACTCAAAATGAATATTTTCCAAGGTGATTCCTGGTGAGATGCCTTAATGCACCTGCACTGCCAACTGTGTCATTTGGCTGTACTCGATTCAGATCTTTATTTAGATAGAAGCAGCTTTAGACTTTTTCATTCTTTGTGACCTTTATGTCTCATTTGGCTTAAAAATTGACTACTGCTTAACATATTTCTTCTGTCCTAAAAGCTGTAACTCTGCAGGGCTCATATTCAAAAGGTGCTAAAGAGCTGTTTCCTGGGAAGCACAAAAAAGGGTCAAGCTACTTAGGGGCTGGTTATACTATAGCAGTTGATTTGAAAATTTTCAAATATTTTAGTAGACAACTTGTTTGCATGTTTTTGGGGTTGAACAGGGAGAACTTTACAGGTAAAATTATGTTTATCTGGCGCACTAGTATTTAATACAGCTTTCCAATCATGGGTTTACAGAATATGTATTTTTGCATTGCCACATGTTTACACAGAAGTGGGTTTCACCTGTGCAACAGCCTTGCTTGAACAAAAAAGTAGCATACGTGGATTCAGTGTGCTTTATACTAAAATCTGTAATAGTACTACTATCACACTATTTTTTTAGGTTATACCTCCACACTATCATTGACCCAGAAGACACTGCAGAAAGCTTCTCCTGAGAATAGAAGTTAACATGAAAATGTTTTTTTGTGGGATTTTAAATTGTAAAATGCGGTAAAAGGCTGAGGCTTCTCTGCAATGAAACATTCACCATAGAGGTGATATTGGATCTAGGCAGGTTCTCTTCTACCATCACCCCCTATTCTCTCTGAAGTAGGAACCATACTCATTTTGGGGAAGAAGTTATGATGCAAAGCAACAGAGTCTTCTATCTAGGACACTAATCTGGATTGAAGACCCTGATCAGGATGATACAATAGAGACCTGAATCTCGCTGTCTCAAGTGAATGCCCTAATTGCAAGACTGTTAGCTTCTCTGCCTTTAGAATTATTCCTCTTCATTACAGAAACTGTATGACTCCCATTATGGATTTTGAAATACAAACTTTTTTTTTTTTTCAGTACTCAAATTGCATGTTTATTTCCAGTCAAAGAAAAGCCAAACAAAAAGAAACACCACCACAACCTCAAATATAACAGAAAGGTAGAGCGCAGAAGTACTTGGTTATCTTTTCTACCATGACATTTCAATATAATTCATCAGAAGTTTAAGAGCTGGTTTTGGTATGTTTTGCCTTTTTATGCATGTATGTTTGTTTTATACTTCAATTAAGCATTGAAATCAAGAATGATTAAAATACTACCCGATTTTGAACTTGCATTTCTTGCAATAGGTTAGTCAGCCTCTTGAGAATTTAGAATATCACAGATAAAGAATGCAAAATGGAATTATATTTTACTGCAGTTCTAGCAAACTACACTACTATTTTAACTTTATGTATTTACTCTTGAGATCAAAATGCATTTAACTTCTGCTACCTATGATAGAGTTCTGAAAGAGTGAAAGCTGCACCCTCACTGTTCCCTTGCTCTGATATGCCAGAACTTCCATGTTTAAAGATGCCTAACCTCTGAAAAAAGCAAAAAAGAAAACTTACAAATTTGTATCTGCTACGTTAATTAGTAAGTATAGAAATCTGGATGTTAAAGAAAATATTTGTTCAGGATTAGAATATTTCTGCAAATTGCAGAACCAAACTGAGAACATATTAACAGTGAAGAAATAAATTCTACTTTCCACATATTTTTAATAGGAAAGGGTCCACTGCAATAACTTCTGCAGATCTTTGAATAATGCAGACGATAAGACTTCCTAGAAATAATTCCTGCTATACAGTCTGACAGCTCTGACCAGTCACACAGCACATATTTTTTAATAAACATATATCTTCAATTAAAAAGAAAACAAACTTGAGGTTAGACACAGCCATTGAAACAATAAGTTCTACAATGCTCTCTACAAATAAAATGTGTTTCTTAAGCCTGAGTCTTGTGCAGTGTCAACTTCCAGATGCTGGATCATGTTATGCTTTTGTTTGTAACACCCTCTTGTCATATTGTTATTTTCTTCCCATTATGCAAGATGAGAGAGACTCCATTCAGAAATTCAAGGTGAAGAAACCAATGCTCTGCTACAGAAACTTTGTCTGGTTCAAGTGCACCTACTGACTTCTCATTAGGTACCTCCAGTGCTATATTCTATACCTTATATATTCTTTATGAGTGAGTGAAATGAGTTTAAATGAGTTAGATAATAAAATGAATAGTACAGGGATTCTGGGGAGGGACTCTTCATTAGGGACTGTAGTGATAGGACAAGGAGTAATGGGTTTAAACTTAAACAGGGGAGGTTT